>VXBW01000377.1:161505-211957 GCA_013400375.1 Thinocorus orbignyianus | reverse complement strand
ATAATAAAAAAAAAACAAGGAAAAAAAAAAAGAAGAAAGAAAAAAATATACAATATATACAAAACCGTGTCAAGCTCCCGGAATGATGACCATGTCACTAGCAGGCACCAGGAAAAGTCCCAGACTGGACTCAGTGATTGACAAGAGCTGGATTCCAGATCTGGAGTCAAGAATGCTCGGATTGGGACCAAATGCAGATAAACAGGCAGGGTCCTCCACGGACGCTGGCCATCGAAGGAAGAGAGTTGACCCTTTGATCCCTCAGTGTTTATACTGAGCATGATGTGGATGGGATGGAATAGCCCAGTTTTGGGCCACCTGTCCTGTTTGTTCCTCCTTACAGGTGGGACCCCTCTATGCTTTTCTGCTTCCAAGCCTCCAACTGGGCAAATAATGAAATTACCCGACCTTAGTTCTAGCAATAAGTATAAGCAGGGCCCTCTCTGCACACCATATCTTTGTATAATCGGGTCTTACCACTGTGAGACTGAACAGTTTTCTGAACAATGTGCTGTTAATTTCAGAGTTTAGTTAGTTAGAAGAGGCCCAGCTAAAAAAGTAAAATTGCAAAACAGAAAATTGGTTCTGATTTTACCTCAAACCAGGACAACCACATCACCCTTTTTCTTACTAGTACTGGCACTTTATCTTCTCAAAGAATGTTGGCATGTTTTATGTGCAAAATCCATGCTTCTGCTCATGTTAATATATGATGATTGACTTAGGCTTTATGTAGCTATTTACCACTAATAGGAAGGCTTCTTGAGTGGAGGTTTGAAAAATGTTTGAATTTAGCTTGTCTAAAAGTATGCAAGACAGTTCCTGCTTTCTATCTCACAATTTCCTACTCTAATATGTAGTACTCTTAGTTCTACCCACCTGCTCTGAAGTGACACAAAAAACCTTAAAAATTTTCAGAATAAAACACAGAAAAGTTTGGGGTGTTGGCAACTTACCTTTTTTTCCTAGAATAAATCTTTCCTTTTCAAAATATTTTTGTTCCAGTTTTGATCAAAAGTCATGAGCTTTGATTAAAAGTCACAAGTTTTGATTAAACGTCACGTTTATCACCACTTCTCACAAAGCCAATTTCTTCTATAAATCTACTAATAATAACCTAAAGGTTGTCTGTTGATATTGAATAATTTCAACTTTATATTGAAACGTAAATTTGAAAGCCAGGATAAATATACATTTAACTGAAACAAATTATTAGAACAGTTTCCCATGGAAAATGTAACTGGACTCAGAACATTCAAATTAAAATTTTAGATGTGAGAAAAGGTAGTTTTTGCGAAGAAAAATATATTCCATTAGCTATTCTTTGATAAATTCTGCTTGCAACTGACTCACTTTGAGGCAATTTAACATTCAGCTTGTGTACTGTAGTTGGTTTGCGGTGCCTTTTCATATGTATCTTTAATAGCAATGAGCGAACTGCCTTTATAGTATTCTTTTTTTCTCTCTTTCCTCCCCACCTCACCCCCAATTTAGGTATCAATGCTAATAGAATGGGCTACTAGAAATTAGGAAAAGCAACATTTCACAGAATCACAGAATTGTCACCATTGGAAAGAACCTCCAAAATCACCAAGTCCAACCATACACAAAAACACAACGCACACCCTACAGTCTCAGCTACTAGAGCATGCCCTGAAGTGCCACATCCACAAGTTTCTTAAATACCTCCAGGGATGGTGACTCAACCACTTCCCTGGGCAGGCTGTTCCAGTGCCTGGCCACTCTTTCCATAAAGTAATTCTTCCTGATAGCCAATCTAAACTTCCCCTGATGCAACTTCAAACCATTTCCTCTAATCCTGTCATCATTCACTTGGGAGAAGAGGCCAGTATCCACCTCTCTGCAACCTCCTTTCAGGTAGCTGTAGAGGGCAATCAGGCCTCCACTCAGCCTCCTCTTCCCAAACTAAACATGGCCAGTTCCTTCAGCCTCTTCTCATATGACTTGCTCTGTAGTCCCCTCTCCAGCTTCGTAGCTCCCCGGTGGACACACTCCAGCACTTCTGGCCCTTCTTGTAGATGGTCATCACATTAGCCACCCTCCAGTCATCTAGTACCGCCCCTGTTGACCGGCATTGTTGATAGATGATGGAGAGATGCTTGGTGAGCTCTCCCACCAGCTCCCTGAGTACTCGTGGGTGAATACTATCCATCCCCATAGATGTATGTGTGTCCAGGTGCAGAAGCAGTTCATTAACTGCTTCCTCCTGGATTATGGGGAGGTTGTTCTGCTCTTCATCCTTATCTTCCAGCTCAGGAGGTTGAACACCCTGGGGTAGCTGGTCTGACTGCTGGAGACCAAGGCAAGGAAGGCATTAAGTATCTCAGCCTTTTCCTTGTCCTCAGTTGCAATGTTCCCCCCAGCATCCAGTAAGGGATGGAGATTCTCCCTGGCTCTCTTTTTATTTCTCATATATCTGTAAAAACTTTTTATGTTGTCCCTTATGTTAGTGACCAGGTTGAGCTGCCTAAATTTTTCCCTAAATTCTCTCTCTTGCCCTTTTCCACACATCAGCATTCCTTACAAGTGTCACAGTTTGCATTCACTATTTTTTCTTTTTTAGTCTTTTATCTTTCCCTGATATAATAGATTTCCTAACTTCTTTATCTCTGTTGTTTGTTGGTTGTTTTTTTTTTTTTTTTCTTTCCCCTCCCCCCCCATTTATTTCTTTGTTTGTCTTTTTAAGCGATACCAGAAAACTCATACCTATCTTCTGGAGTTGCTTATTACATCATTTTGCAAGTTAAAGTACTTCTGAACAAAGAAAGGAAAGGTGAAGAGAGGGATTCCTTGTCACATTTCGTTTCTTGCCATTATCTTGTTTGCTTCTATGCTCTAGCAAAAGCATTTGAAAGAGGTACAGCAATACTGGAGAAAAGGCTTCTCACAAGACAGCCTAGTTTGTGAATACTAGTTTCCTCTAGGATACTTGGGCTTTCCTGTTTCATGCATGATGGGCAGGTTTTCTGCTCATTCAGTATAACCTCAGGCACAGTCTGAAAATGTGCTTCCAGCAGAAACTGTGCTGCTTAGTCAAATTAAGAAGCCTCAAACCGTGAATATTCTGGCCCTCTGTTGCCTGCCACAATTTGCATCCTCAAATCCCCTCCTCAGCTAACAATTTTCCTGAGTAATACTCATTCATACAGCAGTTATTTTTTCCTCTTTTCTATGGCAGAATAAAAGTGCCTTTGTTTGCAAGCACAGAAGCAACACTCTCTCCTCTGCCTGAGCGTTTAACAAATGACCAGTCTGTCATCTACACTGCTCAGTTTCTAATTATTGATCTAATTATTATGATACAAATCATAACACATCTACTTTGCGGCTTTCTGGCTGAGCTTTCCACATTTACTTTTTGATTGTTTCTCTTGGAATGACACCAGTGAACTGGCAGGACTCTCTGTGTGTGAAAAAAAAGGGTGTCAGGACTTGTCCATTCTTCCTTTCTTTGTTTTGACAAGGCGTGCAGAAAGCAAATTTGAGAGCAGTTGTCTAAAGAACAGGGGAACACCAATTTTAAGTCTTTGGTTGCCCTCATTCAAAGTGGTTGATACACTGTGGATGAAAGCATTTTCAATAATACAAGAAGAGAGATGGTACAAACATGGACCCTAACCTAGTTCCTAGTTCATGCCCATTTTATTTCATAGGAGAAAAAGATTCCTCAACACATTACCACAATTGTCAAAAAAGCCCTCGTCACAAAATTATGAAGAATATTTAGCTGTCCCCCACATCAAGAAAAAAACAGCAGAGTTTTAGGTTGTGAGGACTTTAGATGGGCTGTTCCCAACACAGCTTCCCCTGGGGCTTCTCCTGGGGATCCCCCCACCCAGCCCACTGCCCAGGACCCCATATCAGCTCCCAAGCCCTTGCTTCAGCAACATTGCAACAGAGACAGTCTCCAGCCCTGTCCCTGAGATGCTGCTTGGATTCTTCTGGACTGAGCATGGACTCAGCTGCTTGTCCGAGGCCCACTGATGCCCTCCTGCTGCCCAGCTGACACTGGAGACACCCACAGCTCCTGCTCCTTGGCCTGCAGCTCTCGTGTCTCCCTGTCAATTAGTTTACTGTAGCTTCACTTCCTTCCTTTTCCTCTTCCCTCCCTACCCCCCACCAAGAAAAAAAAAAACCACGAATCCCTTCACTTTCTTCAGTCAAACGATTGATAAATTGTATGCAAAGTTTCCAAACAGCTGTATTTATGACAATATTGTTTTAATTCTTTTTCTATTTGCTCAATAAGAAAGCTGTAGAAGGTGATTTAAATAATTTTGAGCACCACTGAGAGAACAACAGAGGTTTTCCAACAGCTGTAAAATATCTGGCATAGGTAAACAAATATTTATTTTAACTGTCTCACATATGATGACAGTTTGAAATTCGACAACTGTAACAAGCTTCTACCTTGAACCAAACACCCTGTTTCTTCAATTGAAGCTGATGCCCTTGTGATAGGAAGGATTGAGTAGTCATGGAATAATTCCTGAATCCCTCTAATATTTAGTTCAGTACATGAAGGCCAAACAAGCCTCATTTTCAACTTAGTTTAATACAACAGGTGAAAAACTGATTTTCAGGATCTGCTACATACACTCTTTAGGGATCTCCCACCGTGAAAAGCAACGTCCATCTGTGGAACAGTGTGCATGGGTAAAAGCAAAACCATATTCAGCCCTTAGATTTTAATACATAATTCTAGGTTAATCAGGGCCCTGGAAGAGATTTATAGTGAGTCAATATATTTAGGATGAGTAAGTCTGATATTTATCTTAGAACTGTTTGTATAGTTAAAGGTGAAGTGCATGCACCACCTAACGTTTCTGTCATACTTGTATTACTACCATTTTCTTAAACTGTGTCCAGGGAACAATCAAGCAGGTGTTTTCTTCAGTAATATCCTGCCAAGTCTTTAAGGGCTTTTATAGAATGTAACTTTTTATTGTCTTGGACAATGACTGAAATGCTTTGTAATGGAAGGAGAACTCTTATATCCCTAATTCCTCTATGCAATAATATGTGTTATGTGCACATCTATGCAAAAAAGGAAAGTTTATGCATAAATTTATTTGTGTGAGAAAGACATCTAGCTTGTGTAATTGTGGATGAATGCACAGGGCTCAAAACTGGAGGGGAAAAAACCACACATGCACACACACACACACATACACACAAAATAATAAAAGGAGGAGGATCCTAGGGAGTCCTTAATTTTGCCACACTTCAAAACTGGAACAGGAGTTCCTGAGCTGGAGTTTGAATTCCTGTCAGATCATTCCTGTTACAAGTATTGGATTTTTTGTTAAGTGTAAAGGCATTTTGAAGAAGAGAAGAGATTAACAGCTCACATGACAAGAATGAACAACAGAGGATAGACAAAGGGGAAAATATCCTAAAAATCAAAGGTAAAAATTGTAGTTCAGACAGAACAGAACCATTAACACATTTATTTATTTCTGATTGCAGTAATTACTGCATATTAACTACTACATAATTACTGATTAACGCAATGCCTAGGTCTCAAATCTCTACAGGCATAAAGCCTCTCTGAACACTTGATTCCAGGTTTTACATACAATGATGTTTAAACTTGAGTTATCCAAACAAACAGGACTATCCACAGTCTTTAAAAGAGCTACTGTGTCTTCAGCAATGAGGACACTGGAACTTGTGCGTACTTTGGAGGTCACCATAATGATGAATCACCTGACATTGTTGTCAAGTGTCAAGAAATGTCTCATGTTTATATTATTCAGTTCCTTCTTCTTCAAAACAGGGTGTGCACATCCAAACTGCCCACTGGAAATTGGGCCTGGATTGTGCTGCTGCCAGCATCATGACCCAGAATTGTTTGGGGCAGTGATAGTTGTCTCTGCAGTAACTTATTTCAGGGATCCTTCTTAAAATTTTCAGCAGTAGTAGCATATTCAGAAATACTAGGCCCTGGAAATATTCCCTGATGCTCATGAATTTGCTAGTATAGAAGTACGTGTTACTTCCTGTTCACAAGAACTATTGTGCCTTCTTTTTAAATGGATCCTTCACACAATTTTTCACTTCTTGTAGCATGTAATATCAATTTCAGTTTAGAGACAGTATTGTTTGTCAAGTGATAGACCATATAGGATAGGGGAAAAGAAATTATACAGCCAGTGTATGAAAGAATGCACTTTGAGACTGAATAATGTACAGCCTGATTCTGAAATCGTTGGTCACAATGAGTAAGACCTAATTCTTCTACTCACCAAGTATTGTAACTAAATTAATGGAGCTGTTTTGACACATGATGATACTCAAAGTAAATGGAAGGTGAAGATCTGTATGATAAATAATAAAAACATAGGTTTAATAGCTTCTACCTTTAAAATTTCATGAATAAATTTTGGGTAACTAATATTTAGAGAAAAATAAAATTTCGGAGGCAGTAGAAGTGGATAGAGTGCACCCTCAGCAAGTTTGCAGGTGGTACAAAATTAGGATTAGTTGATGCACCAGATGGATTTGTTGCCATTTGGAAGAACCTTGACAGGCTGGAAAAAAGGGCCAGGAAGCTCATTAAAAGCAGATGCCAAGTCCTTCATGTGGGAAGGAATAAACCCAGGCACCACTACATGTTGGCTGAAGAGCAGCTTTGCAGAGAAGGACCTGGGGCACCTGGTGGCTACTATGTTGACCATGAACTACCAACAGCATGCTGTTCTGCATTAGGCAGAGCTTTAGTGGCAGGTTGAGAGAGATGATCCTCCCTTTCTACTCAGCCCTGGTGGGCCATACCTGGTTCCAGTTCTGGCTCTTCAGGACAGGACAGACAGGCATATGGCAGAGCAAGTCCAAAGAATGGCCATGAAAGTGACTATAGCAAGGTACATATTACCTTTCTTTTTAAACTTCCTTTCTGTTCCATTTAGTTGAAGATATAGCTTCAGATATAATAAAGCTTTTTAATAATTTTTTTAAGGCTAAAATAATTAATCATAAACGATGTATGCATTTTTATATATATATACACGCATGTGTATATGTGTTTGTATAAATTTACATCATGCCCTGAAACATACAAAATATGTTCAGTGCAATGTTTTTGATACAGCATGCCTTTTAATATGATAAATATAATGAAGGTCTTTTTGAAGTTATTTCCTTCTGACACTGAACAAGGAACTTTGGAGGCAAATAGAATTATTCTTAAATCTATGCCTTACCACATGTCTCCTTACGCATACTTGGGAATAGTTCATGTCTTTAAGTAAAATTGTTCAATAATGTCTTACGTATATTATCAAAAGACAGCGACCTTTCATGTTCAGAGGTGATTTATGGGAAAGCTGAGTCCAGTTACACTTGTTTCATCTAGAAATCACCTAAGTTGCTGTGTTCTGTAAAAGAATCAGGTTAAAAATACATGTTGATTATGCTGTACCCATGCTCAGGCTTCCATTTCCATTTTTAAGGCCATTTATGTTTGAATTCCAAAGACAAGCAAAATGTGTCTGCATGTAACAAACATTTAACTCGACAGGCATTACACTTTTCTGCAACCTTGTTTCTCTGCCATATTTATTAAATGGATATTTAATAAATGCATAGATCTTTCAGACCTTTCCTGATAACAGAGGGAATCTATATAGCCTAAACAGTATGTGTAAAAGCAAAAAACTACTTTCATAGCTACACATTAATAGTTGTATTACAAACTCTGCACAGTACGTGGATGCAAGACTGGTCAATCACATTGTACCCTTTACTGTGATGCACCCAAGCATTATTTTAAGAAGGAAAATGAGCAAGTCCTGTAAGAAAAATACATACAGATTACCTTCAGGCCTCTTCATTTCTCTAAAAGAATTTTAAAAAATGCAAGTAATTGTTAGCTGTCCAGCTCTATCAATAGATTTCTAAAGCTACATGAAAGTCTTTCCTCACCTCCTGCAAGGTTCTATTGGGCAATGAGTACATCTGTTTCATTTTGCTGAAGTCTTGTAACCCAATTTCTTCAGTGCAGCTCTCCAAAGAAATTTGATAATCAAATTTTTTTTTTCAACAACAAAAGTAAGATTTGACAGTAAATTTCTCAGGCTTGCATCAACACATTAAGTAGTTGCACTTACAGATTTCACAAGCCATCCATAACTGCTAAAACTCCCTTCGCTGTTCCTCTGTAAATCTAATAATATGAGAATCAGAGGTTAAGTATGCTTCCATACTCTCCTGCAAGAGTGGAAAGAACATCCTTTATCCTGGAGGACAGTGAAGTACACTATACTCCTGGACACAGCAAGCAAAACAGTCATTTAATTGATTATTGTAAATGATGTCTTAAAAAACACGTGTTCAGTTCTGCCAGTATTGCATTATCTGACTTCCTCATATCTCTAGGTGAAGGGTGTATTGAACATTTTTTGGTGAGAGAGATTCAGCCTGTAGTGACAAAAGCCTATGGTGGCAATTGAATACAGATGGTAACTTCAGGGCATATGCAAGCAGGTGGAATTTATTGAACTTGCCATATGCAATAACAGGAACCCTTGACTGTATTTGTTGATCTCACGGATATTGAAATCTTTAACAAAGTAAGCTTCTCATTGGCTATTTTTATTTCATCACTACATTTTTAAATACAAATTGTTGAAATGGGGAAAGCTTGCAAGAAGTCTTACTAAAGTGGCTAAATGAATCAAGTCAAGAAAACATGAGGGAAAATTAATGTCCTCTGCACTGGGATTTGTCTACAAGGTACTCAAAGAGCACAAAAAGGATATTAACTTACAATGCACAAAGTGTTTTGCATACTCTTTGCATGTATATGCTTGTATTGCATGCTAAGACGGAGAAAGCTTCCTGAGGAAGAAAGCAAGTGTCTAAAGATCTGTCCTTTCTAACTTTAATTTATTTTCTATTCAAATAGAGTGTGATTTGTATCTTTCTAGGCACCTCCTCAGCACTGCCACCTTTGAAGACAGAACTTAAAAACTGATCTGCAGAGATCAGGACATACTCCAGAACTTGTCTTTGCATTCTGCCATTCTAGTGACTGGCTTTTCTCCCTGTAATAGTAGTCCACTTTTGATTAAATCCGTAATGAATATGTGATTCTCCTCAAATCCTGCTTTTTCAAACGCTGATTCAGGCTCAGATTTTTCCATTTTTTCTTTTTGGCCCTTTTGACTAAAGTCTATAAGATAGGATTTTCAGGCGTTACCATCACCATACCTCTTGCTTTAGTCCTCTTTTCAACATGATTGAATTCTGCTACATAAAAAAATATGGATATGTTCTATGTTGACCCTTCTTTTGCCAGCTACAGTCCATCAGATTTTCCTATGGCGCTTCATTGTTATAAGAATAACAAGGAATAAAAGATCCTTCTCTGTAGTTCAAGTTTGAGTTTGTTCTGGTTTGCTTTGTTTCATTTTTCTGTGGTATTAGGCAGCCCTCTGCATGCTTAGAAGAGCTTTGGAGTTTACACCACATGTTAAAACAACAATTATAACTTTACAAGTGTTAGAAAAAGAGGGAAGGGATGGAAACCATGATGATTTCTTCCTTTCCAAGGTGACTTTGGCACAGCCAGTGGTATTACCATATGGTTTCAGAGCACTATAGGTGCGATGCAGGGAGTTGACATTTGACTGAGCTTCATCTCCACCTTGACTTGTCTATGCAGAGATAACCCGGGGGAATCAGCCCAGGCTTCTCTCAAGATTGCGTCACGGTAAGAAGCAAAACCGAATGAAGCCTTAACAAAAGGAATGCCACGAGTCCCAAACCAACACTATTTCCTTGACTTTGAGTACTAGACATCACAAAATTAGCAACAGAAATTTGGGAGCCACAGCACCACCAGACGTAAATATTCCAGATAGGGTAATACACTCAGGCATAATCCTGCCCCTCACCAAATCAGGAAATATAAACCGTAAAGTCTGGGGAGAAAAATGGGGAATACTCCAATGATACAGCTGGCCTGTAGGAGACTCATCCCCACCTTGCCCAGGGTGCTGTACAGGGTAACTTCACAGGGATTCAGTAACTTTACCTGAGAGAGAGAGGTTAAGTGTTTAAGAAACATACATATGGTGTATGGCATGCTACTAAGGTCATGATTGGTGCACTCTTTTAAGGTATTAATATCTAGCACGCTTGTGGTTTGTGTTGTTACTTTTTGGGATCACTTTTAGGTTGTAATAGTGTATTTTGGAAATTGTTTTGAAATTGAAATAGTGTATTTGCCATTGTACACATTGGGCCTGCTATAATGGAGTATTGGACCTGTGAGTCAAGCCCAAATAAATTGTTCATTTGAACCTCTCAGTGAAGTCCTTTTCCTTTTCACCACACCATAGTACTCCAGTGCTGAACTCCAGCTTTGAGACAAGACAAAATAATTTAAACGAAAAAATAAAATAAAAATGTTTGTTTTGTTTCAGTGATGACATAATTGCAACTGATCATCATACCAGGTGCACAGGGGTTGATGAAAAAAGTCAGAAGGTATACTGGGTAAATTCAATCTTTTCAAGTCAGTGTAGCAATCCTGTCTTCTGGAAAGCCAGAAGGGAATCTTCTGGAAGGATATTGGCAAGCAAAAATAAATTTAATTAATTTATGCTACTAAAATATTTAATAAGGAATACTCATGTTTCATGAAATGTTGAATGTTTATGTTGCAAATTACCAATAAGATCATCGAGTTCGATCGTCAACCTAACACTGCCAAAAACACCATTAAGCCATGTCCTTAAGCACTGCACCTACACAGTTTTTAAATACCTCCGGGGATGGTGATTCCACCTCTACCCTGGGCAGCCTGTTCCAATATTTGATAATACCCTTTCAGAGAATAAATTTTTCCTAATATCCAATCTAAACCTCTCCTGGTGCAACTTGAGGTTGTTTCTTCTTGTCCTGTTACTTGTTACTTGTGAGAAGAAACCAACCCCACCTCGCCACAACCTCCTTTCAGGTAGTTGTTGAAAGTGGTAAGGATTCATTTTCATTATAAAACTGTTGTTGTACTAGCAGCTTGCAGACACAGTTCATATTTATATTACTTGAAAACAACAAATAATACTACTTTGGCAAAGTTGATACTGAAGAATACAACAGCAGTTCAGCCTCTCTCATCCACATTATCATTCTGAAAGCATCTGCTGTACTGATGACACGTCTATAACTCTCCAGAAGAGAGATAATGAAAACATAAACTTCAAAGGCTCTCTTATAAAGATGCTTTTGCATCTTTGTGATGCATTCGCTGAGATAAGCTATGGAAACATTGTGGGTTTGTTTGATTTTTGATTTTTTTTTTTTTAACCATCATCATATAATGGATCTTGGCAACTTGCATTTATTTTTAGTGTTGTGGGATTTGTTTGTTTGTTTCTAGAGAAAGATCTTCAGGACAAAGTCTTCTAAGTTATTCTGAAGTGAAAATAGTATAATAAAAGCTTATAAAGAATCATGGCCTGCTTTCAGAGGTACGGGACATAGGTATGCTTGGGGTTTTTTTGGTTTTATACTGAATTATAGTAGTACCCAAATTAAATATTTTTTTTTTGTAACTATGGTTTCAGTGAATTGTCCAACACTATAAATGATTAGTGTAGTTCTTATTTTTACTTTTTAAAATCTACTGTGCTTAGATATACTTGCCATCTCAGATATTCAAAACAAAATCGACACATATGTAAAACAAGTCTTCCATCTCTTTATCTTGAACACATAAAAAAATGTGTTACATTTCCAAATTCTAGTCCTCATGAATTTCATGACTGAGATAAATTTGAACCTGATACTACCTTCATTCCTTGTTTCAAATTAGTTTTCTGTTATACATACTCATTTTACAAATATGCTGGCTGGAAAGGACTACTCAAGAATTTTTGGGGAAGAGTTCAGGGTAATTCTGTTATCTTCTTTTTTCCTTATCGTTTTCCTTTCCTTTCCTTTCCTTTCCTTTCCTTTCCTTTCCTTTCCTTTCCTTTCCTTTCCTTTCCTTTCCTTTCCCCCTCAGCATTTATCTATAATTTATCTTCAATTACAGTCTTATGATCCTTATACATGCCACACTGTAGTTTCCTGAAACACTAGATGGTACTTGATTGTGGGTTTTGATTATGTAAATATTGAGGAAGCTAGGAAAAATGAGGGAACATAAATTCTTTTATGGATTTAGCAGTGGTCTTTGATAGACAGTGCGCATTTGGATTCTAATATTATGTTTGACCAAAATAAAACAAAGAAGAAAAGAAAATGTAGAGGTGTTTCTGTTCCTCTTAGATTTTCAGCCTGAAATTCAGATCAAAGAATGTTACCCTGGAGTAGCTTTATTCTTGTATCTGCGAGTTATCTAAAAGAAAAAACAAAAACAAAAACCATAAAAAAAACCAGTGTTCCAAGCCTATTCAGAGTTGGCCTTTGATATCTTGGAGCTTGTTTTCTTTCATGGGATCTGAGAACAGAAGATATTTTTAAGAGCTGCTGTAGGGAAAGAAAATAGCTTACAATGATAATAGACGTTGAAACATAGTTTAAAATATGCATGACTACCATTCATGCAGATGTATATTCTTTTTCACAAATGCCAGCCTATATAAATGACATTGCATTATATCAGTTTTCTATGGCTGAATGTTTTCTGTGCAAGTTTTGGTAACTGCCTTATTTGAGAAGTGGATCCTTCCAAAGTAGCACAATTCCTTCGGCTAACTGCATACATCTTTACTTAAATATTCTCCATCCACTCAGAATATCTTCATAAGCCATTCATCACAGGAAAGGCAGGTATTATAAAAATATGATATATATAACTTGCTTTACAGTGTTTTCTTTCTTGACCAGACAGGAGTGGATAGCAAAAGTAAGGTGCCTGAAGAATATTCAGGCCTATAAAGAAAAATAAGCTATACCTTTAAGAAGGAATACATACCAAATTATACATAACTTCAGTCTTTTTGTAACTAACAATCATAATGGAATAAAAATTTAACCCTTCTAAAACTAGCATCTAAGCTATCACATTGCCAGGATAAATTATTAATAACAAAATCTGTTTAACAAGAATGGAGTATAACAATCTAGAGAACTAGTGGAGTAACTGAAAATCAAATCCACTGTTCCTCTGATTTATTGAAAGCATGTTTTAGTGTTTATAAAATTTTAATTATATGTCAGCTATGTTTGAATTCTCCTTTCCAGTGAAGAGTATTTGCCTTGATTGTAGGCAGCACATTATATCTTTTATTCCAGAAAATCTGATCTCTTAAACAAATGTCATAATTTGATTCCTAGCTGACATTCCTTTCTAACATGTCACTTGTATGAAGTTAATTTTACACACTGAATTAAGCATGTGTCATATTTTATTTTTATTTTTATTACATACAGTTTTCATGTATAAAAAAAGAAAATAATCCACACAGATAAAAACAGAATTAATTTAATCATATTCTGGTTGATGCAGAGAGCTAGTCCTTGACAGAGACCTCAATATAAGGATAACACTTGGCCTGTTCTGAGCTTGAAATCTCTGAGTCTTTCCACTGACAAATTTTAGATTTTCTGAAGTACAGTGTAGATTCAGAACCATTACTTTTAAGACCATAATATTTTAAGGCACAGTGAGCATCCAATGTTACCTGAGCATTTGGGTGTGGAGTATATATAGATTGACTCATTAACATAAAGCTGGAACTCTATTATACTTCTTCTATACTTTAGCATAGTAGACATAACTCATAAGCAAATTAAGTAGGACAACATCATCTCACTCTTGGACGGGGTGATTTTAAGTATCCTTTGATGACTCATTCTATCCTATTTTATAATAAACTTCTTTTATATAATCCTTTCCTTGAATGTGCCATTAAAGGAGGATGACAGAAGGTAGGAGGTGAGAATGACTAGATGAGTATTCAGCACCAGATTGGTATTCCATTAATATGAACAACCATTTCCTTATCATCAAAGAAAGGCATTTGCTTGGATATCCATAACCATAAAGTTTTATTTTTACTAGAGTCTCGCATTAAAATAACTCTACATCCTAGTATTTTATTTCTTTAAACCGATAAATTATTTATTTAGTTTGTGTTGGCAGAGATTCAAACGGAAACATTATATTTTCTCACCAAAGGGTGCTATAAAAAGTATATTCCTGTGTCCTGCACAGGACACAAAATATCCTGCCTTCTCTTTGCTCCAAACACTCAGTCAGGAAAAAAACCCAAACAAACCCAGTCTTGTATTAGATACATTACGTATATAAAAGTGATGTTTGCAGCTGTAACTAGTCAGAAAAAAAAAACCAGTAAATATAAATGCATAATGAAAATATGCTGCTAGTGTTTTGCTCCCTGTAGTCTTGTTTCTGTACAAACAAGTGATTATTTATCTGGCCATGCAATCGCACTAAAAAAGCTCAAAAAGTTTTTTTTTCCAATACAAACTTAGTGAATATACTGTCTATAGTGTGAATAAGATCTCGTACAGAGGGTTTTGTTGTTTTTTTCCAGATTAAATTGCATAGGATGAAGTAACAAGGTTTCAGCTTTTAAAAATTTTGCCTGGCAAGGCTTTAATACATTTTTCAGGAAAACTTGTAGAAATTCGTATAGATCAAACCAAGAATATTGCTGAGTTGTAACTAATTTACTGTTATTTAGTTCAAGATAGGTAAGATGTTCTTACATTTTGGTTTCAATATTTAAGATACAATTTTAAATTAATTAAAACACGAATTAGTTGCACCAGCCATCACTATCTGCAAGGTGAGCACCGATCTCCAACATTTCAGTTTTCCAAGATTCATGACCATACTACAACAACCATTCTATTGCTATCCTTTATCCTCTTCACTGTCCCCTACTTTCCTGATTCCTTGAGGAGAGTAGGTAGGTAACTTTCATTCTGGTTCTGTGTATTTATTCAGTATACTTTCAGCACATTTTGTGTTTGACACAATCCAATTGCTATTTCCAAGGCAACTGGTCAGTAGCCTGATTGTATTCATCTTCCTTGAATGGAGAACAAAGGAATACAGAGTAATGTTTTATGGGTTTCTCTTGTTTTATATGGCGCAGGAGTATTGAGAGAGGGAGAGGGAAAGAGGAAGGGAAGAAGAGAAGGAGGAAAGTGAGGGAGAGAGGGAGGGACAGGAGGAGGAATAAAGAGTGGGATGGAGGGAAAGAAGGAGGGAAGGAGAGAGACACAGCGTTTTTCTGTGACATTCTGAAAAACAGCAGGGACATTGTTAATGAAAAAATAATTTTGGATTTGGATAAATTTATGAATTGAAAAATCTTGTTCAGAAAATATTTCCACTGAGTTATGCCACTCTTATATTTTTTATTAATAACATTCATTTAAATTTTACAAATGAGTGTAGAAAAATAACCTTAAAAATGCTTAGCTATTATTCAGGAGAAGCAGTTGAGCAGTGCTTCTTCTGTTTCTTCAAGAATTAAATTGACTGGCAGAACTTGGAATGCCTTTGTAGCAACAGAGGCTCAGCTCTTCCCCCTGTTGTGCAAGCAACATTGCAACCAAATAGGAATTTATACTCTTCTTTGAGATATACTGAATCATGCCAGTTCCAGGGGTAAAGGGTGAGTTTCTGCATGTATAATTCCTCCTCACGTGAGAGGGGTCTGTTGGATGAATCTCTCGTGCAATTGCTTCCATTTTCAAACCCATCACCGTGTGGTCACAACCCTGTGCACATCTACCTCCAGACTAATCTGTTGATCAGTCAGCAAATAGGTACTTCACAGTGGGTCATCTTGCATACTGCAGTAAGTTACTGGTTCTTTGAATTCAATTTATTACAGTAAGAAGGATAGGAGGAAAAGACCTGATGTACATCAAAAAGTGGAAGAAAACAGACAGACCTCAGATATTCAATGGGAGAAGATATATATTGTTGTTTAAAACACAAAAATTCACACCATTCACATGACATTTTAGCAGGGCAGAATTCATAGAGGATCTATCACTTGTTTCTTTAAATAGAAGAATCCTATGTATTCCTATTTATACTTAGTCATTGTCTACTATTGAATTAAAATGAATGGATGGATAAATTGTGCTTTCCCCATTTTGTTTCTCAGTTCTTATGTACTGTATACATCCCCTTGAATGTGGGACTCTTTAAAAACAAAAATAATGCTCTGTTCTTTTCATTTCCCTATTTATTTTCCAGCACTTATATGTCTGACCTCCAAGTCTACTCTAAATATAAAGGCCTAAACTTGTGGGACTTTAATTATCTGTTTCAATTTTAATGTAAACAGAGACAACTATGATAGCAGCAGACTAGGCTTTAGGAAACTGAAATAGCCCAAGACTCAGTAAAACTCAGCAGAAAGTTTAAACTCCAAACATTTACCTTGCTTTCATTGGATTCACTTGCTCAACCACCTTCTGTACTAATGGTAATAGAACTGATGGTAGTATTAGACACATGGAAATTGAAGTGACATCAAGTTTTGCTTGCTTCCTTAATTTATAGGTGGTTCATCAGTGAGTGAGTACAGATCAGATGTTTAAAATTAAACTAGACAAAACCCCACCTCATCAAGGCTTTAACTTTGTACAAAAATGAGTCTTATGTTCCCTTTATTAACATTCTGTGCACAGCTTTTTGTGACAGGTGGAACTCAGGTCAAATGCAAGGTCTCATTACCAAGGAGATAACAGCTATGGTTTTATGATATCCGTTATTTTATGTTTGATGCAAACTTGCTGAGCGCATAATGGTTCCAAATTGTCTAAGCTTATCTGCATTCCATTTTTGTTTAATTCAATGGTGACATTAAACTTCAAGAAGCTATCACCTGAAAGCTGACAGTTGCATTTACAAAGAAGTGTATCAAGCATCAAACAGCTGATGTAGCATCTTTCACTGTAAGCTTTGCAACTCAGATTATGAAATAATTTAAAAAGTAAACTTTCATTAAAGTATAATGTAGTAGTATAAAAGCAAAATTACTACATAAACATTTGGGAATGTGCATACATAGAAAATGTCATTTGCAATGGGTTTCATAGCAATTTTGAAAGTGCAGAAGGAGCACAGAATATCTAGAACAGTGTTTAGACAGAATTTCCATCTGAAGTCAGTGAAAATTTGCCCATATACACCAATTAATATTTTTTATAATACATATTTCATGTACCTCTAATACTGCTATTTTAATGCAGTCAAGGAAGTCAAAGTCCAGATTTTGTCATCAAGCTCATGCTGACATCTGCCTTAAGATCTGAGAAAACTATTTTTTTTAATTTCCTTGTTCCTAATAAAATAACTTTTTTTTTCCAAGTACATTGGGAAAAAAAATATGTAATGCTTTTTATTAGCAATCTGATTTGCAGTACATGGTGTTCACAGCATTTCCAAATGCTTATTGATTAAGACAATTCACTGAATATAACTTCATCAGTAGATTAATCATTATGATAATCTAGTTTAATATATACTTAATTTCCCTAGTGTGATCAACAACAGAAAGACAAGATTTTCCCACACATTTTAAGATTAAATGATTTAGTGAAAAAGAAAGAGTGATTTATTTATCCATAAATCATTTTAATAGGCAGAGCTCGGCACCAGCAAATTTGCCCAAAAGTATCGTTATTGTCATACATCTTTATAACTAGTGGCACAGGATTGAACAGGGAATCTCAGTTATATTTTTTCCTACTTTGAATGAAGGATTTGATGTAAATATATCATGTTAACATGTTTGATTGTATGTTGTTATTGATAAAATTCTGGTTTATTGAAATCAATATCAAAATACACATAGATATAAATGAAGCTAGTATTTCAGGCTTTTAAAATTAAAAAAAATATACATAGATTTTTTTCAGATCGGTTGCATAGGCAGAATAGAAAGTCGTCCAGATGGAGCTACTGTTCTGTTAACTTACTTTTGTGTACCACAGATATGCACAGCCAAGCTGTGTGGCTAGGGTATACAGATGTGTTGCTGAAAGGGAAAAAATATATGGTATCACTAACTATGGTGGATTACATGAAGTCATAAGGTATTGCCAACTTCTGAAGCATGTGCAAGAACTTACTGACTTATTAATTTATTTTTCAAATGTCATAAAGTGGAGTTGACCCTTTGAAATCATACAAAAACAGGTAAATATCCAAATTTATGCTAAAACACACAGCCTACATATTTCTAAGGGGTGGTACATAGAAAGAAGAAAGGCAGAGAGGAGGTACTAATACTTTGGGTAACTATTTTCTCATCCATTCTTTGGACCAAGGCTCTCCAGTAAAATATTCACATTTTTTTTGCTGTGTATGCTCAAATTATCTTACATGTCTTGGATTCAGATATACATAGGCTTATTTAAAGGTCATTTGATTTTCTGTATTTTTACTTTACATCAGTTTTAAAAATTAACTGTTGTTGCTTATCAATGCAGATTTTATTATTAGACTGTTTTCATTTACTTTAGCTTTATAAAACCACTGCATTTATCCCTGTGATTGGGTGATTAATCTAAGCGAGGTTAGAAAATTTATTTGTAGCCTATAAAATTTTCTTCTCCTATGACAACTTAAAAGGGTGATTTCTGTGTTTCATATTTCCCTTCCTATGCTTGCTTGTGAAGAATGTCACTGAAGCACACCTATTGTTGTGCTTTGGGGTGGGATCCCAATCTTCTAGTGTGATTTTATTCTACTGAAGGTAAAATGAATGAAAGCAAGGCTGATGTCCGATTGTTTCTTTTAACAGCAACTTAGTCTTATCCAGAAACTCAGTACCTTGTTCATCATTACTGACTTTTCTTATTCCATCAAGCTGTGGTGAGCTCCATTACTTTCAGTAAGTATCCTCCTCTGTTATTCATTTCAAGTTTCTACAAAAATGCAAGATAATGAACGATTCTGAGCAAATAAATCTATTCTATGGAGTGACTTGTAATGATCTGTGGAGCAGTTGTGGCAGTACTAAAGCTTAACATCCAGGATCTTAAACACTTATCTTGAAAACAGGTTTGAGTGGCAGGGAAGCAAGGTGAAGGGATATAATTTGCACAGATTGTGACAAATTAACTAAAAGATGCCCCTGTACTTAATCTGAAGCAGTCATTCCTGGTTTACTCTATAACCCATGTGACCTGATTTGTAGGCCATGTTTGGACTGATAGTGCTGCATCTTCCTACTTAGTTCTGGCAACAAGTAGAAGAACAAACAGAGAGACAGGTAGAAACACAAAGGATGAAATTCCGATACAATCACTTTATACAATATGACTACCAAGGATACAATTTAAAAATAATTCTTGCCTACAACAGCATTAAAGTTCTGTCTTCTACCATTAGTTAGGTCTTCTATCTCTTTTCCCTGTAAAATTTAAAGTTAGATTAGGTTTTGAATTTTGCTAACAATAAACTATTGTACAAATGTACACACAATTAAGCTGCATTAATATGTGTCAACCTAATTCGTATAGAATATATGAGTCAAGCAAATACAGAAAATTATTGCCTATCATTTTTGCAGGACTTCTGAAAAAAACACATACAGGATAGGTCATAAATTGCCTTCTGTAAAGCATGAGTATGAATATTAGATTTGTAGTTTAAAAAAAGCAGGTTACACACAATGTAAGAGATAAAACACACTGAAAGTGTCTTAGTGTATTTTTCTCCAAAGTTTTCCCATGATTTAAATGTTTTTAAACCAGTCACTTCTCACACCATAATACATTTCAGACTTCAATAGTTACTTGAGTCATTGAGGGAAAATATTGGAAACTAAACCTCTTATTCATCTGCAAGTTTACTGTTTTGCTTTTGACCATGGAATTTCTGCAAACTTTCATTTTTAGATACATGAATACATTCTGATCCAGACTCAGAACACAAAAATCCCTGAAACGAACATCTTTCCTCCTGCTCTCAACATTTCAGTGTCCCTGATGCCTTTATACAGTGCAGTATATAGTATATATCTGACTTGTAATCTAGATTTTCACCAGAAATTTATGAGCATGATTTAATGGAACTCTGAGTTGAATGATCAGAATCTGATTAATAATGAGACCTGCTGGGCGGATTACTTAAAGACCTGTGGTACTGCTAATCACTACTATCAATCAGTGTGCTATGCCAACTCACTTATATTTGCAGTCAGTTGAGCAAGATTGCCTCTGAACAAGAATTACAATTGATTTTGATACAATGGAGAATTGTTTTTAATGTCACTTATTTTACATGTAGTCAGACACTTGGAGTATGGATAATCACTGCCATCGCTGCCAACAGATGCTGTTGCTTACTGTTTAGAGCCCATCCTTTGTCATGGAAACTTCCTCTACTTTCACGTTAGGGTTCTCTGCCTCAATGACATACCAGTTAAACCTCTGAGGATGTTTCACTTCACACTTCTGATTCATTCACACAGTAGGTCTCTACTGAAATTTGTGTTACTCTGCTTGGTACTACTCAAACTTTTTTTATTATTACAGGCAAGAAAGCTTCCAGCAAAACATTTTTAGATCTTAATGGTGACTGCTTTTGCAGGAGTGACTCAGAGCAGGGCTCTCAAGTGTTTATTCCCACATTAAATGAAGTTAGCTAATCATAAGCCTTCAAATGTTAAGCTGGAGTATAGTAACACAGTACAAGCAGCTCTAAGACCTGCCTGTGACTGAATGGGGCATTTCCATCCTTTCATCCCTGCCACATGTTTTTAGTCTCTGACTATTCTCCAAAACAGGTTTCGAGATGTAGGATTGGTTCCATGAAATTGCAGGGGGGGGAGGGGGAAGAAAGAAAAAAATAATTAGTTTTCAAAGCTGCAGTCTATCAAATTAGTGGACTCAGCTAATCGCTGGCTGAGTACTCATATTGGTGTTCGAGAGTCAGTGGCTACAGGGGGGCAGTCCAGTGCTTTTGGTCAGAGTTTACAGCAAATTCAAGAGCAATGTAAGTCAGAAAAAACTATAATTACACCATCCAAAAAAGTTACTTGCTCAGTCTACAAACCATTGCACCTAAACACCAAGGAGGTGATGTAGGTCACTGTGAGGTGAGGAGTCTGTGTTCAGGGTAGGGGACTTCCTAAACCAAGTGTGTCATGGAGGAAGGTTACATGGCACCGCCTCTTACTTATGCAAGAATCACAAAATCACAGAATGACAGGGTTTAGAAAGGACCTCTGGAGATTATCTAATCCAACCCCCTGGCAAAGAAGATTGCACAGGATGGTGTCCAAGAGGGTTTTGAATATCTCCAGAGATGAGGACTCCACTACCTCTCTGGGCAGCCTATTACAGTGCTCTACCACCCTCAAAGTAAAGAAGTTTCTCCTCATGTTTAGATGGAACTTCTTATGTTCAAGTTTGTGCCCATTTCCTCTTGCTGTGTCACTGAGCACCATTGAAAGAAGATTGGCACCATCTTCTTGACGCCCACCCTGTAAGTATTTATAGATATTGATTAGAGTCCCCCTCGATCTTCTCTTCTCCAGACTAAAAAGACCCAAGTCCCTCAGCCTTTCCTTGTAAGAGGGATGTTCTAGGCCCCTAAATATCTTCATAGCCGTTTGCCCCTTCCAGCAGTTCCTTGCCCAGAACTGAACACAGTACTCTAGATGGGGCCTCACTAGGACAGAACAGAGGAGGAGGATGACCTCCCTCAATCTGCTGGCCATGCTCTTGATGCTCCCCAGGATGCCACTGGCCTTCTTGGCCATAAGGGCACATTGCTGACTCATGGTCATCCTCTTGTCCATCAGGGCTTCCAGGTCTTTTTCTTAGAGCTGCTCTCCCGCAGATCAGCCCCCAACCTGTACTGGTGCAGGGGGTTATTCCTCCCCAGGTGCAGCACCCTACACTTGCCCTTGCTGAATTTCACAAGATTTGTCTCCATCCAACCCTCTAGCCTGTCCAGGTCCTGCTGCATGTTGGTGTGTCAGCCACTCCTCCTAGTATTGTGTCATCAGTAAACTTGCTTAGGGTACGCTCTGTTCCTCCATCCAGGTCACTGTTGATCATATTGAACAGGACTGGATCCAGTATTGACCACTAGGGAGCACCACTTATTATGAGACTCTGTGCCACTAATCACTACCCTCTGAACTCTGACTTTAAGCCAGTTTTCAATCCGCCCTAGGTTATACATCTACCCTAGGGCATATAGGTACTTCCTATATATCCTGGGAAGAAATCCCACTGCAGTCACAGTCCTGCAGCAGAGAGATATCCCCCTCCATCTGTAGCGTGGGGCTGAAGGGTTGCTTTCTGCAAACCAGGTCTGGCACTCTCCTCTGGGGTCAATGCCCTTACTGCGCTTCTTACACTGCCTGAGCCCAGATGAAGATGCTTAAAGAAACATTCAAATGCACCACAGCTAATTTTGGTGGAAATGGAGAAGAGGCTATTCATGGGAACAGATCATCTGACAGATGGGAAGGGAAGGGGTGGCTACTACCACCAGGGAGGTGGGAAAGATCAGCTGGGAATGAGGTGGCATCACTCCTCTCCACTTCAGTCAGCACAGCTGCAGCCGGAAGAGGATGTCTTTCTCCACCCATTGTACATAAAATCAGAGGTAGACTAATTTCAAATCTAATAAGTAGCTTCAGTAGTCTCACAGGGTGAATTTGGGGCTTGATGAAGCATAAGTCATATCCCACGAAGGAGGTCAGAAATACTGCTGTTGATGCTAACTTCCTGGAAATTATATAGGAGAGAAGTTCAGGAGTATTGGTTAAGAAGCTTTTGCATCTCAGTATTTTTCTTGTTGCATACCTCGGTTCAGTGCAGAAAGCAAGTCCATTATTTTGTCCGTTAGTCGTCAAAAATAATGAATAATTTCTGATAGAAAATCAAAATTATACAGCATGTTATCTTCCTTCTTTCGTCCTCTATTGTTGGCAAATGATTTTGTACAAAGATAGAGTAAATATATACAGAAGACTCTGATTATAACTCAAGTATTCTCTGTGTCCCTCTTATTTTGTCTTCAATACAGGAAGGTTAGCATTTGATATTAGATCTGCTTTAGCTTTAAGCCCCAACTATTTGAATTTAAGATGGAATCATTTCATATGCCATTTATTATTAAGATAAAGAGATAAAGAGAACAATTGCAGTTATGATTCCAAATAAGTCTAAGAAAACATTTTTAGTTACTTTTTTTTTTTATGACAGTTTGCAGTTTAAAATAAATGTTTCTGGATTATGTTTAATTCCAATAAAATGTAGCAAAATATGATTTATTTTCCTTTTTGCTCTTACTCATTCCTTTTCCTGTCATCATTAAATAAGGAAGGCATAAGACTGGAAGGAGCAACACTTAGTCCAGATAAGGTACAAGGAGCATAATATATCTGACTGTACGTTTATTATCTGTGGTATTCAGCATTCTCAGCTGGTCAGCCATCTAATTATTTACAAAATGTCAGCTTTCATGATCAGACAAGAAAGATACAGTCAGTCTGGCATAGCCTTAGGCAAAATTCTAGCTATCAGGGAGAAGGGGTGGGAATCATTCCTTTTCTCTTTATATTGATCACAAATATTTTGAAATATTTTTTGATGGGCTTAGTAATGCTGTCTTGTGTTTGGTGCTGAATTTTACTCAGGTATTGATTGTTCTTTCTCTTTCACAGCAAATCCACATGCATAAACCTCTAACAGGAAAACAAGAACAAAAAGAAATCAAGAAAAACTAACTGTGATCATCACCCTGTAGTCATCTCTTGTGAGGCCCCACCTCGAATGCTGTGTCCAGTTTTGGGCCCCTTACCGCAAAAAAGACATTGAGGTGCTGGAGTGTGTCCAGAAAAGGGAAGTGACCCTGATGAGGGGTCTGGAGAATAAGTCTTATGAGGAGAGGCTGATGGAGCTGGGGTTGTTCAGCCTGGAGGAAAGGAGTCTGAGAGGAGATCTCATCGCTCTCTACAACTTTCTGAAAGGAGGTTATAGAGAGGTGGGGGTTGGTCTCTTCTCTCAAGTCACAGTTGATAGGACAAGAGGAAATGGCCTCAAGCTGCACCAGGGAAGGTTCAGATTGGATATTAGGAAAAATTTTTACACTGAAAGGGTTATTAAGCATTGGAATGGGCTGCCCAGGGAGGTGGTTGAGACACCATCCTTGGAGGTATTCAAAGGACAGGTTGACATACTGCTTAGTGACATGGTTAGTGATGTTTTTTTATCAGAGTTAGGTTGATGGCTGGACTGGATGATGTTAAAGGTCCTTTCCATCCTAGACAATTGTATAACAGAAGTAAATATTTATGTGCAAATAATTGCCAACATTGGCAATCTAGTGGGATGGGAGGATACAAGTGTATGGCTCCTTATAGAAATGCCAGGAAGTCTGAAAGTCCTAGTAAAAGTTTGCCATTGGCATCTGCCCATTTTGCACTGGCCCATATGGAGATGATACACATGGGATACATCTCCGTTTTCATACTGTGACTTGACATTTACAAGTGAGGCCGATACTACACATCTCCACTGCCCAGTGTATCAGTCCCTGGGTACAGAGTACTATATCACTTCATTTAGATAAAGTTGACTGTTGCCTGACTGCTTGATAGACATGAAAAAAAAATTTCTATGTTTTTTTCAGCTTTCCTTTATAAACTTGGTCAAACCTAAATAGCCCATAAAACTAAGGATTTATTCTGCTTTTACAGATGGACACCACTGAAAAGTTAGTTGTTTCTTTTTTAAAAATGTGTATTATCTAAACCCAATCATAAAATTTTCCTTTATCTTGACAGAAGTGAAATGATAATATACACTATCACCAACAGTTCTATTCCTTTAGCTAGTGGGAATCAGCACATGTTTTAAAGAACATGATAATTTGTACTTTCAGAAAATAATTTCAGTAAAGAGTTTTTCAGCTAAGGATATGATTTTCAGTTCTATGTAATTGCTCATTATTCCTTTTAATCACTGAAATATTATTCATTATGCACTGAAAAACCAAGTTAGACTAGGATAACAACAATAATAGATATTTTAAATACATTTTGAAATAGGAATATTTTTTTCATCTTTTGACATAAAAATGCTCAGAAAGTGGTTCTAAGAAGAAAGGAAAAAAAAAAAAAAAAAGAAACAAACCTGTTACTGGGATTTATTCTTGTCCTCCAATCTGTTCCCAAATCAAAAAGAATTGCTGATGTCAGGTGGGTCAAGTCTCCTGTGAATTAATTGGATTTTCTGCTGAGGGGTTCATCTCACAAGAGATTTCTGGCCATCGTTATAATGTAAAAATTTTATGCTTCCCCACTTATGTGAACCTTTCAAGAGCATAAGAGGGAGGGGAGAGGAAAAGGAAAAACAGTATGGAAAAGGAGCAGATAACTCACTGTCCTTTGGAGATTATTGTAGGACAGGAGTGTGACAATGCAAACCCAGGGTATACTTTGGTGTTTACATGAAGTGAAAATTCTCGGTCCAGAGTCCTGGATGTGCAAGGCTTTGTCTTCTCTTCCTGCATTTCAGCTCAGTTTTGTTTCTAAAATAGATCTGTGGAGTGGAACAAATTTATTAAACTGAATTCCTGCGATTCACTTAGTATGAATTGTGGCAGAAATACTTTTGGTACACTGTGTAGCAATTAGGCTGCAAATGTTGGGGTTTTTTTAGCACCTGAAGATACACAGCTTATGAAACAACCAGAAATATACTTAATTTTAACTATTTCAAAATTTGTTTTGTGCACATGGCTTTATTCTACATTTCAGGGTTTGCTTGTATTTTGGGTTTGTTTTTTTTTTTGTTTTGTTGGTGTTTTTTATTATAAAAGGAACTGCAAATTAAACTCTTAATAATTATAATGACAGTAACAGCAGCTAGTCTTATATTGCTTCCCACCAGGCTCATGAGGTACATTAAGAGCAGCTGTACCAAAAAAATAATAGTGATCCACGAATGTGAGGGGAACACACTGCTATCACATCCATCAAACATAATTTTGTTCTAAAGCAGCAAATGCAGAAACACAGCAACAGAAGGGGAAAGCACTGAGGATATTGTGGGTATCAGCTGAGAAAGCAACCTGGCTGGGGAGTAGACCTGAAAAAGAAATCTCTGTGGTGTTGGCAAAGGCAACCTATCTTTAAGCACAAACTTATGTCTCTCCTGCATGTACAGACAGGCAATGACCACCTTCAGACATGCTTTGAACCAAGGAAAAACAATGGAGGAAAAATATCCAGTAGTTGCAGGGAGAAAAGAAACAATAGGTGATTATTAGAGCTGCCATTTATCATAAGAGGTAGATTAGAACCTTAATGCTTATTGCTCTGGTTTCCTCAGCTTACAGTTAAATGAATGATATGTGGATCTTTACTGTGAAAAGATGTCTTCATTAGAAAGATATTGCAATTCACTATCATTTTCCTAATTACCTCACTTGTGGCTTTCAGTGTTCTTCAAGTCCCGGTTTTAATCTTCTTACTAATTGTTGGCTGCAAAGGCAATAAAGTTATAGAGCTTGCATAAGGATTCCCGGAGAGCACAAAGTTTGTTTTGTGCCATGGATCCAAACTAGAATTTCCTGTTTTCCAGTGCCATTATTGTCTTAAAGAATACGAAAGAACAGAATGGAATACCTGAATGCAGCACTGATGATACTTTTGCAATCTTTGTATTTTCACTTTCCTACTATATCTTCAAATATTTAAGATTTTTAATTAAAAAAAAAATAATAGGTAAACTTTTCTTCTTAGAGATGGTTTCTTGCCACTGATTCAATTCAAATTCTGATTTTCTATACTAGAAATATATTAATTTTATGATATTGCAAATTTCATTTCTTCTTTTAACGTATCTGCTGTTCAAAACAGCTGCATTGGAGTATTCTTCCAGTATTTGAAACAACAATTGTTTTCTTGATAATGCCTGGAAAACATAAGATTGTTGGAAGTGCTATTTGTCCAGCATTATGTGCAGGCACAGTTGGAGAACCCTGCGTCACAATCTGGGTAGACCTTAATATGACCTCACTGGAATGCTATGCGTAGATCTCGCCATATCAATGTCTCTGAAAGTTTTTCTAGGACTGAATAAAGACAAAGTACTTTCTCATTTTTGGTCTGTCGTTTTTTCCTGGGCTTATCATCAATATTGTAACCTCATAATGGAAATGGTCTTTATCGCTCCGTTTTAAAGCTTCATAACTAGCAAAGGTCACACACACATACAGATAAACAGGCACACATGCACTACCAACATCAGTGAAACTGAATTTACAGTTTGTCTTTTAAGGTTGTATGGCAGTTGAATCAAATGGATATATTTATTTCTCAAAGATGCTAACGAGTGTTTCTGGACATGATAAAAGAAATAGAAAAAAAAAACCAAAAAAACAACAGAATAAAGCAAGTATTTTCATTTATTCCCTCATTTATTCCCATGTCCTGGTTTATCTCCCTCTTTTGAGTAATGTTTGAGTCAAGAGACCCTTGACACATCACAAGGTCTCTCTCTTCTTTCTAATTGGTTTCTATCTTCGGTGGTTCACCAGATTCCTAATATAACAATGAAAGCATGAACTACTATTTATCTTCCCTGCTCAGCGCTCTCCAACTTTCCTTTCTCTTCAAAATCTCAGAGTTTTGTCTTTTGTCAAAAATCTAGACTTACTCAGCTTGTTCATATTCTCAAAAATTCCAACTCTCTCTTAGCCACACACTTACCTGGATAGAGTCTTTAAAGTTTCAACAACATGATCTAGAGTTGTTGTTCTTTACAAAGAAGTAGGTTCTGCACACCTCAGACACTGCATGTAGGTGAAGGCTTATTATTCTGTAAAGAATAGGGTTTACAGTGATTTCAAAAGTTAAAAAACCCCAACAAGTAATATTGTTCATTTATGTGTTCTGGAAAGTATCTTGAAATCCTTTAAGACACTTCTGAAGAAATAATCTTTCCCCTCACAATCTAAAAGCACAAAACAGAGAAATGACAAGAATAGACTAAAAATATTTTTTTTTTTTCTCCCTCATAGGGGTATTTCCATTCCCCTCTAAAACCTGATATGCATATGGATGACAGAACATTATGTTCATCACTTACTAATGTAAGATTTTCTCCAAGATTCTTTTTTTGAACTGCCTTTTTCTATAATTATTCAACTAACATTGTTCCTCAGAAAGAGAAAACAGATGGATTAGATCAGCAAGCTGATTGAAAGAAATGGATTATATAATAATGTATACATAAATATTGGACATAAATAGTGAGAATAATTTGCTTTCTAACTACACTGCTTTTTTTCATCAAAGGCAAAATAAAGTCTTTAACATTTCATTTCTGAATATTGTAGATAAAATATCTACAACTGTTCTCTGCAGGACATCAGATCAAAACAATACGAATTAACCATGGCGCAAATTTTCGGTTAACAGCTACAACTGTGGAGTTGTAGATTATTTAAACAAACATATGTACTAATACACACAATAGACATTTTCAAATTGTAAAGCACAGTTTGGTTCCTGTTTGCCTCATTATAAAATGAATACTAAAATATAAATATCTACTGAATCTTTTAAAAATGTTTTCTTAAAGTTCAATTTTATTAAACATTGTTGGTTTCACAAGCTTTTCAAAGGGTTACTGACATATGAAGGAGATGGAATCTGTTAGGCTTATGACACGATTAAGGAATAGTGATCCCTTGGGTCCATCTGCTAATCTAAAAAAAATTATTAGGAGGCAATTTGGTAGATTAAGACTATTCGGCTCAGAAACAGAGGATGAAAAAGCAACAGCAAAACCCTCATTGCAATAGATGAGTGTCTATTCATTTGGTGTTCCTGGCTTGGAGAACTCCTTTGTATTTAAGGTTCTAATCAAGTGTTCACTGTCACGGGTCAGTGGCAGTCACCTGAAATGCAGTGCCCTGCTTTCACTTTTCCATAACATTGGAGCTACTGCAGCAGATTATCCTTGGGGCTGATGCTTCTGTTCTTTATTCTCTTCCTTGACCGAATTTAACAAATGTATGTGTGTAATCAGCTAGTGAAGTATAAGCCTTTAAAATTGTTTCATAGCAGGAATAAATTCATAAAAGGGTGCAAAAGACTCTCAAAGAAGATTCAGATAATAAAGAAAAAATCCCTCAAACAGGATTTCAGTGGGATTCAGCAACAAAGTCCAAAGCTTTCGTGCTTAGTAGTTCCCTATGTTTGGAAAAAAAAGAAGGTGTCCTGTTTTGTTACCCAAAGGTTTCCTAGACATCTAACTCTGCCCATTATTATCTGAGCAACTGTTTCCTAGATCACACTAGGATCCAGAAATTGGGTGCTCTGACACATCATAAAGATGAGTACCCTTAGCTGTCCTCTTTCTGACAGAGACCTTTCCTGTGTGGGAGTGTTCCACCTCAGTCTTGGTGAAACTTCTTAGGATTACTGCTGAACTCCGGATCTGGAACAAAGGTTGGAAAGTGCCATCTGGGCACCTACCAGGTGGGCAGACAGGGAAGCTCAGATACAGCTGCTTTTCATTTAGGTGGTTGTAACTTTTCACTCAGCTTCTGGATTTATCTTTTTGAGGCAGAAAAGGTGCATCTGGGGGTTCGGTAGAAAAGTAAAACATCCAAATAAAACTTTGGTATACTTCATTTATAAAAGCCTATAGGCTTTATTGAGTCTGGTACATTTATCTCACTGTCCCAAACTTGGTGATGAAGCAAAAAGAACAGTATTAGCCACTGGAATTCCCACCAAGGGAAAGGAGGGAAGTAGATGTTAAAGAGAACAGAAAGCAAAGGAGGTTCAGGTAGTTCCATTGCTTTGCTGATTTTGGCAGGTTGTTGTAACCCAATTGTCCTATCCCACTCGTATTAACCTTTGTTATTTCACAAGATTAACTTGCTTTCTTTTCTCTCTCATTCATTCACAAAGTCGTCACCATTTGAAATGTCGTCAGCACTTGAAATGACAAATTACCAAGTCTGAATGCCTTTCTTATTGGGTTTGTCGTGGACCAGCACCTCCTAGTGCAAAACATGTGCCCAGACAGAAAGGAGAAATGCATTACTCTTATAATTGTACAAAAAAGCTGAATATCTCTTTGCTACTTTTATGTTGGTATAGCTACTTCATGACAATTAATGTTATTCTTCTGGATTTACACCGAGGTATTTGAGAACCAAGGGTACTGGAGGTGGAGCAATTAAGGCATTTGACTGTATAACCAGAAATGTGAATGCAAATCTCTGTCCAGGTTTGTTCTGAAAGCTGCCCTAGTCCTGTATCTGCTGGGAGGATAGTGAAGGAGAAAAGGAAATTTAACCACCCCTGTTGACCTCTTGCACTATTGTGAATATGATTTCCATTCCCAGGGCAACACTACAGCTGCTCTGTAATAGGAGCAATTTGCTACCAGGGCAGCAGCAGGGGATAACACACAAATGATAATAATAGCAGTAAGGTCTCCTCCCAGGTCTGTAGAAGAAATGAGAAGAAGTCGTAACCTTTTCTGTTTGGGGCAACTCATTCAGGCAGCTTTTGTGGAGTGCAGACATTTTGCAAGCAGGAAACAGCTTCAAAGTATGACATAATTGTTTACTGGCTGATACAAAAAATAGATGTCACCACTCTCACTTCATGGCCTTTTCTTGCTCCACTCTGCAGACTTTCTTGCAGCTCTTTTTCAATGCCGTCTCAGAAGTTTAAGTCTGGGCTGCACAGATGTGCTACATGGAAACCAGGCCTTGGGCTCAGAGAGACAGACCCTGGAATGAGGGAAACAGGAGCAGAAAAGTGGCTTCTTGTGGCTGGAGAGCATTCCTATAGTCAGGACAATGCCATGTCCCTTGGAAATGTCTTTCACAAATCTTGCAGCCTGCAGGAGCCCATCCCCTCCTCCTTCTCCCACCCCCCCCAGTCAACAAGATTGTAAACCAGCATTTTGTTAAACAGATTGCATAATAAAAAGTGTCTGACAGAAAGTTGTCTTGAACAGAGAAAGTGACAGAATTAGTCAGAGGCAATCCTTGGGTCTTTTTAAAAATGAAACCAGGATCTACTAATTGTTTTGTTGTTCTGAGTTTTTTTCCAAGTTTCTTTTCCAAGAGGAATGCCATAAAATGTGTAAGTGCAATAAGTTACACTTTTCTTGCTTTTTTCTTAAGCAGTGTTCTCTGCACATTGAGCAGAGACAGGCAGGAGCATTGATAGCAACCATTTTCCAGAAGCAGAGATAAAGAACACTGTTCTAACTTCTCCTTTAAGACTGAAGATTTTCCTCTTTGTCTGTTTGTTCTGCCAAACCCCGCAGAACAAACCCTAATTTTTCAAAAAACATGCGTACAGGAAAGCTTTTATCAAAAAATCGAAACTACTAATTTTAAAACCAAGCATTGTGGCAATCAGATTTGCAACTAGGAAGGAGTTGGCTGCTTCATCAGATCTTATACAAGTGAAGGGACATTAGTTCTAATCAAATGCTCAGAGGGCTTAGAGGTTATTCAGTAAAATAAAAAAAACCAAACACAGAACTGAAGTTTGGGTGCTTCTGTGGTGACGCCTGATTTACTGCAGCCCTCAATAATGCAGGTTCCTGAATAACAACCTTTTGAGTTTCTCACTGTTTTCTGCTTGTTTCTGAATATGTTGATCTGAAAGCTTAACTGTTTAGGAGATTCTATGTTACTAGGTGAAATTGTTCCTGAAAGCAATTTTTTAGGAATTATATTTGACCATGACTTATAAGCAAGTGAAGATTTGTAGGAAGAAATAGTAATTTTTATGAGACCATCAGAAGTGAATGGAGAAGAAAACAGCACACAACTTCTCTTCAACATTAAAAAGATTGCTTGTTGTTTATCTTTCAAGAAAGGTCGATTTGTCATAGAAAAGATATTACCTTAAACTACAAACCTTGTTTTGTTTGTATCCTTTAACCTATCATTGCCACATCAAAACTACTCTTGCTAAACAGAGTATAAAAATGGTTTATGATCTTTAATTCTGTCTTATTCTGGCTGGGTACATATGAACTCTTTAGCAGAAAGCTAGTATATGATACTATTAATGACTATGCTTTTTAAATTACTATTTGAAGAATTATATCTTTGAAGAAATATTCTTCCGTTTTATGGAGTTATTTCCTCATATTCCAAAGGACTCAAAGTTTTGTTCTCATCTCAATCTTCTACAAAAGCAAAAAAAAAAAATATTATCTTTGAGTCAATTAATCTTCCTAAGGTAAGTACTTCTGAGTCATAGGAGTGGACAGAAGAACTATGAGTAGATAGAAACAATGCATTGTGAGTGAGCTGGATTCCTTAACTATTTATGGTGGGTTGACCCTGGCTGGATGCCAGGTGCCCATCAAAACCACTCTATCACTCCCCCTGCTCAGCAGGACAGGGGGAGAGAGAATATGACAAAAGGCTCGTGGACTGAGATAAGGACAGGGAGATCATTCAGTAATTACTGTCACAGGCAAAACAGACTTGATTTGGGGGAAATTAGTTTTATTTATTGCCAATTAGAAGTCAAGGTAAGGTAATAAGAAATAAACCACAAATCTTAAAATACCTTCCCCTTAACCTTTCTTCCCAGGCTTAATTTGATTTCCCTATCTCCTCCCCCTGAGCAGTACAGGGGGACAGGAAATGGGGATTGCTGTCAGTTCATCACACACTGTGTCTGCTGCATCTTCCTCCTCAGGGACAGGATTCCTCACACTTTTCCGCTGTTCCAGTATGGGGTCCTCCAAGAACTTCTCCGATGTGAGTCGTTCCCATGGACTGCAGTTCTTCATGAACTGCCCCAGCATTGGTCTTTTCCATAGGGTGCAATCCTTCAGGAACAGACTGCTCCAGTTTGGGGCCCCTCCCAAGGTCACAAGCCCTGCCAGCAAACCTGCTTCAGCATGGGCTCTTCTCTCTCCATGGGTCCACATGTCCTACCAGGATCCTGCTCTACCATTGGCTTTCTGTGGTATCACAGCTTCCTTCAGACGTCCACCTACTCCAGCGTAGAATCCTCTGTGAGCTGCAGGGTGGATATCTGCTCCACCATGGACTTCGATGGGCTGCAGAGGGACAACCTGCCTCACCATGATCTTCACCGCATTCTAGGGGGAATCTCTGGTCCAGTGCCCAGACCACCACCTCCCTCTCCTTTTTCACTGACCTTAGTGTCTGCAGAATTGTTTCACTCATTTCTCCTGGTTGCTATTACACAGTTGGTTTTTTTCCCCTTCTTAAATATGTTATCACAGAGGCACTGCTACTGTCACTGATGTCCTTGGCCTTGGCCATTGTTGGGTCTGTCTTGGAGCCAGCTGGCATTGACTCTATCAGGCATGTGAGAAGCTTATAGTAGCTTCTCACAGAATCCACCTTTGCCGCTCCCCTGCTACCAAAACCTTGTCACACAAACCCAATACATTTAGAAATTACATTTTCCTTTTTTCTAAGAGTACTTTCCGCTACTTTGTATTATATTATGTCTCACATCTTTGTGAGATAGAAAAATATAGCATCCTTATTTAATAGCCCAGGCAGCTAAGCCAGAAAGAATCTAAATAACTTCCCCAGCATAACAGAGAAGATCTTTAGCGAAGTGAATATTAATTATAGCTAGTTCATTCACATCTTTAAAACACAAAGTGATACTTCCTTTCTGATGCAAAAAGTCTCAAAAGGGAAGAAATAACTTTGGAGAAAAGTTTGAGGTGATTTTTTTTTGAGTCGCTTTTTTATTCATTACATTTTCTTTTCTGTTTTTGATTTTCCATCTTTTGCTCACCTTTAAACCAATTAGATGCCTTTCTGCTTTTTTTTTTTTTTTGTACATTTCCAGTAATGTACTCCTCCTTGATTGTGTTGACTTTTCTTCTTTAATAATTAATTTTTGAAAATATTTATTTTTATTGTGATATAATGACTGCTCTTAAGACAGTAATTGCTCTATCTGCTTTGAAGTACGTTTTTCTTCTGTACCTACCTTTTCTATTTTATAACATAATCCATTTAATAAATTACTTCCCTGTATACAAACTGGAATAGGAGAATATCTTTTAAAATTTTGCTATTATTGGTTTATTATATACTGGTTTCTACTAGGTACATATTTTCTAGAAGGACCCTTTCAAGAAGTATAGATAACTTTTGAAATCTTAAATATAATAATAATCAAAAAAAATAGAGAAATTCTGTGAAGTGATATTGTTCATGCCCAGTAAATTCAGGAGAGTTTAACTAAAAAACCTCCTGAATACTTTGCCTAACATTAAATAACGCAGGCACAATTCATTGTTTCTCTTTCTCAAGCTTGTCTAACACCACCATGAGAAATTTTTTTGTCTGTGTGCTCTAACCACTATTTATTTGTTCACTGGCATTTCATCATTCCAGTTTCCTCTTTCAGGATCACTATTCACCTCACTGTGGTTTTGGTATCCCCATTTTCTCACATATGTGCAAGTGTGGTCTCTATGATTGTTAGTGCAAGGAGGATGTGTTGTCCAGCAACTACTCTAGCTCAATAGGCTCTTTTTCAGCTCTGCCTACTGCCTTGCTCCAAGACTTCAAGCAAGACACTTTACCTCTGTTTCCCAGACCCCCTTTACTCTGATTTATCAGCTATATTTAATCTGGGAAGAGTATTTTTCTTTTTATCCTTTCAGTAAAGAAATTTTTCCTAAAACCCAATCTAAACCTCTCCTGGTGCAACTTGAGGCCATTTCCTCTCGTCTTGTTGCTTGTTACTAAGAGACTGACCTTCCCCTTGCTACAACCTGCTTTTTCTCCAGGCTGCACAACCCCAGTTGTCTCAGCTACTCCTCGTAAGACTTGTGCTCCAGACCCCTCACCAGCTTTGTTCAAAGTATCTTAATCATTTAGTGAAAGAGTCTGGATACTTACCACCTTGCATTGTGCTCCTGAAGCCATGAAGAGATTTACCACTGACTTCAGTAAGAGCAGGACCAGGGTTTAAATTAGTACCAATCCCAGTTAATCACCATTAAGAAGCCAAAGTACAATATTAGGAAGGAAAATGTAACCTATAACTTCATTATTTTTTTTTAAATCGGTACTTTCCTGTGATCTGTTTTGTTTTGGTTTGTTTTTCATTTATGTTTTAACTAGGTTTAGTGTCATGAAGCTTGCTGTTTGGTAATTAAAAGGGAAACAAAACTACACAGGTTGAAAACCCAAATATTTTACTGTAAGAAACTTTTTCATAAAGCAAACTGTGCTATGGTATCTTAAGGGGATGAATGTGGGTGCTTTTATGTCAAATTCTCTGGTTCACTACAAAATTTTCTGGGTTTTTTTCCTCTTTAGCTTAAAAATTCTTCCTTACCTCATCTTTTGATTGTTGTGTTTGAACAATCTAATTCTGCTGGGAGAATATTCCTCATAAGCATTTTGAATCTTTACTGTAGAATTAATAAAGCTCCATTATTTAGATGTTTCACACTGAATTCGTGTTTTTAAAGGAAGGTAATCTGGTGTAGGTTTGTATGTCTGCTCTTCGGTTTTATTTCTTTAAACTCTGAGAAATTTAACCCTCTGTTAAAGCTTCAAAAATTTGTCATTAGATAGGGAGCTAGTAGTTACTGCAACATATTTCATATGACTGTAAATAAATTGAAGGAGACTTTAAGGGTGTCCAGCAACACCGGCCAATTGACAGGTGACAAACTACTTTGGAGTGCCCTGTGCCAGGCTGTATTTGGTTACACATTTAGTGAGTTTCAAATTTCAGCATACAATGAGAAGAAAATGTTTTTTAAGCAGCTCTACTATCAGTTATTTCTTTATGAAAAAACAGTCAAAGTGTTTGATTTTTTTGTTTTTGTTTTTGTTTTTACTTTTTAGTACACAGGTCAGCTGTAAGGTCTTAAAAGCTATTGCTGTTATCAGGACCATAGTTCAAGTTATTTGATTTTTAGTATGCATGTAAAATTAAGTACCTGTGTACTTGCACAGTGAGGTCATAAGTCAAGGAGCTAAGCCCCTAGGAGCCATCTAAGTAATGCTGCTTCGAAATCCTGATTAACTAAGGAGACAGCACTGCATTTCTTTTTACAGATTCATTGGGAGAGTGATGGATTTTGTTTGCTCTAATAACTCATGGGGCAATTTCTAATCAGACTCCTGCGGTGTCTTTATCCAGTGCAAGGTAACCTAGTAACACGGGATGTTGAACTGAAGTGTATGACACAAACCATTCCTGGTAAAGAATCATGTGCAGGAATACAATCCCTCTACGATTTTAAATAATTATCAGAACTCCTCCAATGGTGATCTCTCATACGCGAATAACATGACCACTTATGGTTGGTTACCCAGTAGAACAGAGACTCAAATTCAAATAGATGTCAAAATGGGAATACAGTATGTCTCCAGTATAAATTTCTTATTTGCTCTTTTCCTCTTCCCTTTACTCGTGAGTCAACAGATGTGTGTCTGAAGGGAAATAAGAGCATGACAACCTAATAACTGTTCTGAAACACAAATGGGACCTGAAGGTTTTTATTTTTATCAAGCCATAGAAAGAAAATATATCGGGTATACTGCATGTGCAATCTCCACTGAAATGAACCTATAATGGTTCCTTACTATAAACTCTGAATATGTCTAATGGAGGCAATAGTTTGAATCTTAAATAATAAAACAGGAGTTCTTCACTTCTTTTTAATCCCCTCTGGGAAACCCATTTAATTGAAGCTGTTTATTACAACTTGATCAAAAAGCCTAAATTCTATGTGTCCTACATCTAGCTACTACAATATTCTCTGTCATTGAACCCTCACGAGGCCCTGAAGACTTTGACTTGGTAATGCAGCCATCAAAGAGATAGACTAACTCACTCTTTAGTCAAATCTGTTTGTTTCAAGGTGCAGTGCAAAAGCTGCTCTAGGCTTTCAAAGACTGCAGTCTATTTCCTCCTTAACTTTAATCCAAAAACTTCCTTGCCATACTTAATTTAGTATTTGAATCAAATTAATTATTTTGTAGCAAGATTGGTGTCGAGGATGTAAATTTCTTATTTAGCATGGAATATTAATTGGTGCAGTGCTCTTTGAGCAGCTCCTGTTATCATTTATATGTTCTAAATAGGTAAATAAATGTAGTTCATACAGTCACACACATGCACACACACTCAGGAAAATTCACAAGTTAAATAAAAAAGGAAAAATTAGTATTTACAGCTGCATTGCTGACTTTATTAAGAGGAGAAAAAACCTGCACTGATAGTGTTACTATCTCTGTCTTATTCAAAGAGAGGTGTGATTGCTGATGAATATTTTCTTACCTGTACTTGTTAAGTATTAACCTAAATCATGATCATTAGGAGCTTAAGTTAAAAAAAAAAATCTCATTTGCCTAGATTTTCTTTGGCTCAACTGACAGCTCACACTGGAAATAGTACTGATTCAAATCAAAGGATATAAAAGAAAATAAAATCACTAATCTGTGAGCAATTTAGAAACCTTTTGCTACAAGCTTTCTACACTGTAAGAAAATCCCATATTGAATAATAAACTGGGACAGAGAGCACCCAGAAATGATAGCCTAGAGACGGAGAATTAATCTTACCCTGTGTTCAACTCCCTTTTATCTCAAAAAGCACAATAAGAAAATACAAAATATCTAACCCCTGATCAACTCCTCTCTTGAAATTCAAGCCAAGAGAATGCATGCATTTCTTATACCAGACACTTTCTAGTTTTGGATAGCTGAAAGAAGTAAGTTTTCATTCAACACAAGATTCTTGCTGCTTCTGCCTGTATCATACAGGGTATTGTACCAGACAGTTTTAAATGTCAATTGCTGCCATTTTACATTAAAGATAAAGCTTGCAAATGAAGTCTTAATGCCTTTGTTGTTGACAGCCACTGAAAAAGCCAGATGATTTAAGCCACCCTAAATATCTCCCATAGTAGTGTCCCTTTGCAAAAGGTAAGTGGATTTAATTTCTCCAGTTTCACAAAAGCCTAAGCAGCCCTTGTGACACACAAAGTCCTGTACCCATGTTGAAGGCTCTGTAACTTTTTTTGTTTTAAACTAAAATTCATCCAAAATAGAAACAAATAACCGCTCCTGGAAATATGCTGTAACTGTGTGGAACCACATGCAAACATCCTGAATTTAAAAATAAAAATAAACCCTGAATTCAAGAAGGACAGACACTGGAATAGTTGTTTCATGATCTTACATAAGAGGTCTGCTTTCTCCCTAATGACAGCATGAACTAATACCTCCACAAAAAAGCTTAATGTACTGTAGGTGCACAGTAAGAGCCATCAACCCTGATTCACACCTTGCTTTAAACTTTCTGCCACCTGGCCAGAAGTGCGTCAACACCTGGGATAAAGTCCTGCTTGTCCTTATTCTTTCACTGTACTGTTTGAAACTTCCACTGTACAGTCAGACAAGCAATGTGTATCCATCCCCATTTGTCACTCGGAGAACCCTGTGCAAAGGGCTCAATAAAATGCCAGGACTTCCCAAGAGAATCCCTTACCCTTCCACTTCACTGGAATTAATGTTACCCTTCAGAGGCTTTTTATGTAATCCTGGCCCTGTCCTCGCTTTGCCCGCTTCACCCAAGAACACCTGAGGCTCTCTCCGTGCATCTGTTGTGCTTTCTTTGGAAATAAGGTGGTGTTCAATTTTTTTCCACAGTTTGATATTATCACTCTGTAACTGCTCATGGCAGGCTAAGGAGAAGAAGAGCCATTCACTTCCTCACTGGACCTTAGTCTCCTGTTTCAGCAGACGAGGAAACTGATGTTCATGGACCAAAACCAACAGATCACCATCTTAGGGCAAGCAGATAGAAAGGGTGCGTTTATATTCACTTTTTCTTTAAGCTCACTTTTCAAGTGTTTTTCACAGCAACCGATTTTTCTTGGCATACATTTGTGACATGGTCTGTTAAAGCAAATCTCATAACATTGCTACAGTTGCAATGACTTTTTCTGTATTTAAAGTTGGGTTTTTGTCCCCTCATTTTAGCCACATTTAAATACGTAGTGATAGACTATTTAGTGAGTTCGTATAATCCCTAGGAGATCATAAATGTCTTGTTCTGTCCCCGAAGGACATCCAGTAGATACACTGATTTGCTAATATGTCCCCTGACAGCAGGACATTTTAGTTTCAGAGCTATCTTTGTATCTGAATGTTGCTTTTTCAATTTCATTCCCTTGACATTGTGTACATGCCACAGTTAAATGCCAAAAAAAATTTAAAAAGAAACTTTTTGGAATATTTTTTTTTCACAGGAAATAAAGCACAAACATCAGAGAACCTGCACATTAAATTACAGTGAACACAATTAACAAAGTTACAGTGTATTATTCTACCTTTATTAAAGTATCCATTGGGCAAGATCAACCAGCAAATGTTTTCAGAATAGTCATCCTGGCACATGACATTCATGCTAATATGGTGGAGGATAGCTAAGAAAGTGAAGATCATCCCCAAAAACAGGAAAGAAAGAAAGTCTTTTCAGTAGTTATCATTGAAAAGCCTGCTGTGGATGATCCATGAATCTGTATTTGCACTGATCTAGAAAAAAAAAACAAACCAGTAATTGGTGTTGCACTCTGAGGGTAGAAATTTGTCTTTTTAATTTAAAGTGATGAGTTGTTCATAATTCAGAGAAATGAGTTTCTCCTCCTCAATGAAGATTGTTATTTCGGTTTTGTTAAAAGTTGAAGGGGCAGAACACAAAGTGAAAAAAATTTTATGTTTTCTAAAATGCACCTGAAATTCAGGAAAAAAGTACTCAGGACAGCACTTCTAGTTTTCTGCCTTTAAGTTCAAATATGCCTTCTCAGAATTAATAATGTAATTAAAGGTAAGGGGTCAAATGCTATCAGCAGTTGTCAATGCCTGGAACGCTTCAGCAAAACTTATCAAAAATAGGTTATTTCTGATCCCCTCTCTCCCTAATCTTCCCTTTTCCTTTTCCCCATCTATGTCTTAATTTTCTTTTTTCTCCACCTTCCGTTCGCAGAATTCTGTTGTTTGCAGATTGGAGTTTATGATAAATGTAGCTAATTCTTTTCTGCTCTAATAAAAGAAAATGCTCTAATCTCTTCCAAAACAAGGCCACAATATAGTAATCTGTGCTGAAAATTATTTGCCTCCAGTTTGGCAAAACTTTTCAATAGAACCTAACAGTGTCATTAATAGTAATAATAATAGCAATAGTGTAGTTACTTATTATTTATCCTTCAAAAATATTGACTGTAAATGGCATAGTGCAGATTTCTGACAAAACCTCAGGAGCTGAATCGATAATTTACAATTCTAGTATGAAGGGAAAGGCAACAATTGGTTAGAACAAATTAATAAAATTATGTCAAAATACAGTAAATGAAATTGCCATGATGTACTTTGTAAGCATTGAAGCATCTGTGTAGATAACATAGCAAGAGAGAGAATTGAGAGACAATATAAGAGAAGTCAATGAAGTGGTTCTCTGAGTATTTAAAAGGAAAATATCCCTTCTGGGAGACACTGAGAAGACACTAATATACCTGTTCAAAGATCTGAAATGGAAAAAACAAAGGCTGGGCATTGATTGACTGACTGGTAATTGGTGCATTGCTCTGGATAAAATTACAATTTTTTTTCAGGTCACGGCAGAGAGTACAAATTCAAATGCGAGACAATAAAGGCCTGAAAAGGCAAGGGAGATAGTAATGAAATGAGATATATTATTAATGATATGCAGAAAAATAACAGTCTCTAAAGACTGAAGAAATCATGCATAACACTTAAGCAGCAAGCTTGGATTGACAAGATGTTGTTGATGTTCATAGTATCTGTGAAATGAAGAAGAGATATCTTTGAATGAAGTTCAGGAATTTTGACTCGACCCTGCATAGAAATTTTCTCTCGGACACAGGGAGTCAGACCTAGAGAAGGACAGGAACAGGATGAATATGAAGAAGTGAGTATGAAGATCTTTGTGATCTACTGCAGAAATTTGGGATATCTTGAATAAAATTAGAAGACACATTTGAAATGCTAACAAAATTAGGACATAATGGAAAAATGGAAGCTAAGAGAAAGACAAAATTAACAATAACATGTTAGCTTGTGGGCTCAAGGTCATCTAATAGACTAAGAAAAGCAAGGGTAGAATATTGATTCTGAACTTTGCCCAAGAGAAAGTTATAAAAGACACTGAAGATATACAAAGGTTTTGTAATGCAATAGGTTAGTGTATGAGATTTTTTTCTGTGACATGAGAGAAAAAAAATCAGAGGTTAAAAGTTTTCAAATTTACCCACAGCCAGCCAGAAAGTATGTTGTAAATCAAAGAAAGAAGGAAACATGATGAGAAAAAAAAATACCATTATATATAATTTAATTCCGCTGTAATATAATTTCTATCCATTGTCCCTCCTGTTTCTAACCTTATCTTGCTATAAATGTCATTCCACAGACCTACTGTATGCTCTGTCATTTGCTGAACATTTCCTGTCTTCTGCAAGAAAATCTTTTTATAAAATGACTAGATCAGTTTGTAAATTCTGAATCTCAAAAATTTTATATTTTGGAGTAAAAGACATTTTATTTCAATAAGTTTGAAGTGTAATACTAGGATTTTGTGTCCAAAAATGTTCATGGAAGCTGAACTTTTATTCAACTTCCAAGTGGAAACTATGGAATTTTGTTTACAAAACAGGGTGGATTATCTAGACAAATTAATCTTCAAGGTTTTTCAGTATCTTAAAATACGGATGGGAGGAAATAGTTTTATTGGTGTATCTAAATCACGCTTGCCAAGCTACTACCATGACTGTGACTATACTGAACACCTGGTCATGTAATATTTTTGTTCTTCAGCAAAACGTTTCTATTCTCTGGGTATTTTTATTTAGTTAGTAAGGTGTAAATTATCTGCAAGTGCTCCAGCCCCAGCAACATTTGTGGTCTCCATAGAAATCACTCTGGTTTATCAATGCCCTTCTTGTACTGGGGACCCTAAAATCAGATGCAGTACTCAAATGTGCTATCTGAACTGCTGAGTAGTGGGATACAATCACTTTCTTTGATCTCTTGGCTATACTGCTGTTATTCCTGTTGGTTATCTTAGCTTCCAGTGTCCTGCTGCTCCAGGATCTTTTCTGCAGATTGGATTCCCAGCTCAACATGCAGCACTGTCAGGTGGTCTTTGCATTTACCATTCTTTAATCATATAATGTTCCTTTTGGACCATTCCCATGGCCTGTCTTGTTATCCCTTAATGGCAGCCCTACCTTCCAAGTATATCAATTGGTTCTTCCAATTTGGTGGTATCTGCAAAACTGGTGAACAAGGATTCATTGCCTCTACGTCCTTGTTAAAAATGTTTGAATCAAGACAGGCCTCAGAATAGAACATGGTGGTATTCCACATGCTACTCGCCTCCAGACAGAGTTTGGGCCATTAACTTCTATGCTCTCTCAAGTCTGATCATTCAACTAATTTCCTTCACTGAATATTTATGTCCTTTTTTTTTTTCTTTTTTTTTTTTTTTTTCCCCTCCTGATTTAAATAGAATGGTTAAAGAGCATTAGTGTCCTCTGCATTATACCTGTTGGCACTTCTTATGTCCTCACCTGTGGTTTGCTCCAGTTCCTTTTCCTTAGAGATGCACAAATGAACCTAACTATTTTCTCTTCTTTACAATCTTTCGTCTTCTCTTCTATTTCCAAAGCATGTCTTTTTCACTCTTGGGAGACTACACATTTCTGTGTCCTTTGAAGTGCTTCCCAAATATGCAGTGCCAACTACAAGCTTTCAAGTGTCTGTGGCTGAAAAAAATAACTGGGTTTTAGATGAGCATGACTACCTCACTCTTTTCCCACTCTTGAACCGTATTTGATGCAAAACCTTTTCTGTTTTGGTTCCAACCAAACTCTATAAGTGTCTTTAAGCTTGTAGAAGTTTCCAGAAATTTATTGTTCAACAGGGAGTATTCACAGTGATGTGAAAGCAACTCTCCACACAGTTTCTATACCTAGTACAAACCGGCATTAAGCGATGCTTGAACACTGCTTCCCTGTCTGCCTTGCTCCAGCACAGCCCTAACAGTTCTGACATTTGACTCTTGCCTGGCTGTTGCTCCCAGTTCAAGTGGCATTTTACTAGACCTCCTGGGACCAGTCTGGTGTGGATTCCAAACCGTATCTTAGACATAGGTCTGGTACCTGATCTTTTTGTAAATCACTAATACACTGACATTTCCCTAAAGCTATCAGACTTCCCTCTTTGATGTCCAGATTCAGGATTTCCTTACACAGCAATTCTAATTCTGTATTGTAAGAAAGGAGTATTAAAAGTGCTCCCACGCTGCATACCATTGAGTCAAAAAGGCAGTCCTTTATCAACTTGATTATTAACTACTTTCCTATACTCTGAAGTATAACACAAGCAAAGAAAAGAGGCAGAGAGAAAGGGAGAAAGAAGTAGGAAGGGGATGGTGGTGAAGGAGAGAAAAAACTTTGTATATTTACAGCAGGCTATGAAAATATATCCTGGCAATTTTAACACAATGAAAATCAGAAACATTGAGCCCTACTTTGGTTGAGGTTTGCATCTTCACAGTGCTGTAAATTGAGTCTATTTCAGCGAAAAAACTGTTCTTTTGTAAATCCCACTATTCTCAAAATTTTAAGCATTTCATATTCAGAGACACATTTTCTATGAAGGGAAATCAATGTATTTTTAAGGAACTGTACTTTGAAGACTGAGAGTGTTTTGCAGGGCATTTGAAGAAGAGAAATTGCAGCACTAGCAACAGCTCATGAGAATCACAACAGGAAGTAATACTAGGATGATTAGAGCTCTGTCTTGTTGCTAGGTAAAGACTGACCGCCTTTGTGAAATTATAAAGAACACTGCTTTTAGTTTATGTTATTTTGGACTGCATTTTCCTTCAGGCAATTATATTTTAAGAGGAGAAAATGTCTTAAAAGTAGTCGGCTACAAAATTGCTGTAGTAAATCATTTACATAACATTCAATGTTATATCCAACAGAGAAAGGATGGTAAATATAAAAACCACTGATTTGTCACCTACTCTGAATACTTATTTAGACATCACAGTTTCATTTAAATTGGGCATTGCACATACAGTATGCCTGGTTTTAGTTTTAAAAATATTATTTCTATCAACCTTACATACAGGGTAAATGAGGACTGGAAAGCTAACCAATTCTAAGACAACAACATGAACATCTTAGAACACTACTAATTCCATAAAAACAACGTACAACCAGTCTGTAGCGTATTTAGGTCTTTTTCTTTCAGGTCTTTGTGACTGAAAAGCTAATAAAACCAATTACTGTATTCTCCTTTACAAACTATAAGGAGCTCCATATGATTTGAGCAGTGCTATATTTGCACAGAAAAGAGGGAACACACACAGCGCAAGACACTGCCTGTTCTGATTAGATTGCTTTTTGTGTAATTATTTTTACTTAAGGAAACAAGTTTTCTGACAGAAATGCATACATGTGGCTGTAGGTGGCATAGCAGTATAATTCACTGCATTACCTCATGTTACATACTTGGACATATATTGTCTTTTCTTCAGAGACAGTAGGTGCAACATTAAAAAATGCAAACAAATAGGTCCTTGTCACAGCTAGCAAAGAACTGGGGATTTTGTATCTAAGGTACTAGTGGCAGCACATTATATAGTGTAATCATTCCAATTATATATTGTCAATCTCTACATATTTGCTTGCAAAAATTACTCTCAATGAAAGGAGCAACAATTTAATAAGCTGCCTGGAAGGAACAATATATATAAAAATATATACAGATACATATAAAACAATATCTTTTATATATATATATGTGTGCATAATGTAAAATTACTGAATATTTCCATGAAATGTTAAAATTACTCTAGAAAGTAATAATATTAATTAATTCTATATTACTAAATCTAATTCAACTAGAACTTTTACTAATTACTTAAACAAAGGCAGAACTAATAGGGGTGAGCTATTAATCCAAGAGGATGTTCACAAAATCTTCTATATTTACACAATTACATTTTAGACATAATATTCAGTTGTTACCTTTCATTCTATCACCTTCCCAGGGTTTTCAAAGTAAGTTATGAATATCTGATTCAAACATTTCTATAAGGGCTTATTTGAATTAAAAAAAAAAAAAAAAAAAAAAAAAAAAAAAAAAAAAAACAAAAAAAGACCACCAAAACCCAGAATTTCAATTCAGAGAGGAAGTGAGATAAAAAAATTATTTCCATTGAAAACTAAACAGAAAAATTTTAAAAAGTAATTGATTTGCATATAAAAGTCAGTGGTAGCAAGATCATTATGCCTGTCACAGAATCAAAGAAGGATATGGGGTTGGAAGGAACTTCTGGAGATCATCTAGTCCCAACCCCCTGCCAAAGCAGGTCCACCTTGAGTAGGTTGCACAGGAATGTGTCTAGGTGGGTTTTGAATGTCTCCTTTGATGAAGACTCCACCCTCTCTCTAGGCAGCCTGCTCCAGTGCTCTACCACTCTCAAAGTAAAGAAATTCCTCCTCATGTTTAGATGGAACTCCTTTTTGCCCATTTCCTCTTGTCTTCTCACTGGGCACCACTGAAAAAAGATTGGCTCCATCTTCTCGACACTTATCCTTTCAGTATTTACAGGTGTTGATCAGATCCCCGTTCAGTCTTCTCTTCTCCAGACTGAAAAATCCTAAGTTCTTTAGCCTTTCCTTGTAAGAGAGATGTTCTGGGCCTCTAATGTGCTTTGTAGTCCTCTCCAGCAGTTCCCTATCCTTGAACAGGCAAAGCCAGAACTGGACACAGTACTCTAGGTGTGACCTCACCAGGGCAGAGTAGAGGGGTAAAATAGTGTCTGGAGTGTGTATTGAGTACAGGTGAGAAGGTGCCGGTAACAGGGGGCTGCAGGAGTGACCTCTGTGAGAAAAGGCTGCAGGATGCCCTTTGCTGGATAGAATTGGCTTCAAAGTGGACTCACCACAGGACACAGCTGAGACTATCAGTCAAGGCAGTGCTACCTTTGTGAGAACATATTTAAGTACAGAAAGTACTACAGGGAGAGAAGGCCACAAAAAGGAGTGAAAAACAGCAGAGAACACAAAGGTCAGAGGAGGAGGAGGAGGTGCACCCTCGTGAAGCAGGTATTCCTTGCAACCTGTGGGACTTGCACCAGAGCAGACAGGTATTTCTGAAGGAACTGCTTCCTATGGAATGCCCTTACCAAAGCGAAGAAAAAGCATAAGGAATAGAAGAGAGAACCCACTGTGTACTGATCATCATGTCCTCCTGTCCTGTCCTGTTCATTCCCTCACTAGAGTGACTGAGCATAAGCTGCCATCATAACAAGAGAAAAGAAGAGTCTGGAGTGAAGAACTGAAGTTGAACCTGGGTAAAGGTGTTTTCCCTATGTTTTAGTGTCCCCCCATATCCGAACAAGAAATTAAATATACATATTAGTTATCAATAAATTTACTTAATTTTAGAAAGTCAGGTAATTGATCTCCTGGTTTTTACCATAACGTATTTCTTGGTCTCACTCTTTCTGTTAACAAGAGTATAAAGGATATAAAAGTGCCCCTAGCACTTAAGATCTCTTCTGTAATCAATCATTGATGACCCAGCAGCCTATGTGTGCTCAAAGAACTTCTGTTCCAGTTGTCAATTTTAAGTCAGATTTTCAGGTACACTTTGGACTCCCAAACTTTCAGCACCTGGACAGAGATATATAAAAAAATCACACTTTAGGAAGTAGAAATTTTTGTAGTAGTAAGTATGAAACTGAATAAAATACATATAGAGACCTTGCCAATAGTCATTTGCCAATATCAGATGGACCTGATATTCTGTGTGTGTACACTACTAACAGTAGGATCTGACACCACCACTAATAGTGGAAACTGACTAACTGTCAGGTCTGGAGTGGGGGCTGGGTGAACCACATCCTAATGTATTACGGGAATTCATTGTCAGTTGTTTATTAAAATTATTTTGATCCAGTAAAAGAAAGATACACACATTTTAAGAAGGACAATTTAAACTAGAAGTAATTCTCATTTATATTTATGTTCAAGATTTTTTCTAATCTATGGTTATACACACACAGGAAAAATATCCCCAAAATAAGCACAAAATGAAAAAAAACCAACAACCACCAAACAACCCACCTACAGGACAGATTATATTAGTGACCAAACTTGCTAATTCAAGAAGGAATTTTGAGGAAACTAAAGATTTTACTAGAGAAACAGCTGACAGAAACCAGCATAAATATTCTTGCAGAAGACAGTAATACAGTCATAGGTAAGGGAGGGAATGGAAACCAGCTGTCTGATGTGGTTATTCTAGAATCTACAGAAAATCCCTTATTTGAACATGTTATAGGAAAATATATAGAGTGAGATCTGAAAATGTGTTCTTCAAATGATATAAATTCTCAGCAACCCATAACCGTTTGTATCTGTCATAACAGCTGAAAGCAGAATCAGCCAGAAAAGCAAGACCAGACCCAGATGCCATTGCTAGAAAAAAATTCATATGGTATCATCTGTGTCTTGTGCTTGCCAAGCTCATCTCTTTAGCAGTGACCAGCTCAGTCTTGAAATAGAAAGAGGACTATAGAAATTAGAGAGCCTTAAAATGTTCTTTTTTACAGATAACTACATAAAAAAGATGGCCCAGAGCATTTAATATTGTTTGATGATATTGAAAAAGGACAGTGTGTCTTGAAAGTTCCTTCCTTTTCACTTTTATACAAACTGTATGTGTATATGCCAGGTAGGATGCAGGTACAGATTTAGTTTCGCATGTGATATATGTGATCACTAAAAAAATGTTAGGTGCTGTTGCTTTTTCTACCCTAATAACTTTTCTGCTGCAAAATATGAACAGAACTAAAGAGAAATGCAGATGCATATTTTGCAATCTGTTTTCATTGATGAGGAGCAAGTTATTTTTTTTTCTCTGACTCATCAATTCCATGTGATTCCCTATGCAAGACCAGCAGCAACATCTTTAGTTAAGGTTGCATACATGTTCTCATTCCAATAATCAATTTTCAGTGCCTGCTAATCTTATATTTTACCCTTTCTTTTAAGATATACCAAGATTCTGCTCTTTTTGAAAGGAAATAGCCTCATGGATGTTGGAGAAGAATTAGTTCAGCCTTTTTTTAGGATGAAGAATTGTTTTCTCATAGGTTAAAATAAGGATTTTTTTAAAAAAAAAAAATTCAGCAGATATTTGAGTTTTGAAAAAAAAAAAATTTACATTTAATAACATACCTCCATAAAATTGCATTATGTTGAAGGATATAGTGAAAAAATGAAAGTTCATTGACTGAATTTTTATGAGACTATGAAAACAGCATTTGATTGATGAAAAATGAATTGTAATAAACAATGTTAATAAGTTCAGTTATTGCAACTATCTCAGCTGTATTGTGGAAAATACACTCAAGATATTAATGTGTGGAAGTAAAAGTCATATTTTTAAACCTGTGTATTTTTCTACCTTCAGCTCTCAAAAGATGAAACTTTCAAAATATATTGTAATTTACTCATATTCCACCCCAACTATCATCCATATGAGGGATTCCATAGCTAGCAAAACATAATAGTACTCCTTAGTTCCTGTAACAACAAAGATACCCACACAAACTAAAAGATCTAGGCTGAGGAAGACAGAAAGAGCTCTAAGGCAAAAAAAAAAAATCCAACCAAAAACCCACCAAACCTGAAGAGATACACTGTAATTACCTCACAAATTCCATGTAAATCCAAGTTTATCAGAGTCATATTCTGCCGTGATATGTAATTTTATGTTATATGTCAAAATTTCTTGTAATATTAATTTAACTGTGATATTTTATGAATCCTGAATAATCAGAACAATCTCTTGATCTATTTCTTTAAAAGATTTTCTAGATTTCCAAAATCTCTGAAACTTTCAAATGGACTTAGAAACCTTAAGTATGACATTGCCTTTGTTAGCAAGACATTCAATTGACAGTGACAGTAGTCTTTGCCACTCAGCCAGTGAGAGAAAGTACACAACAATCAGAAGGCCTCTTAAGACAAATGCCAGTTATGGACAACTTTGCTTTTTAATTACCATTTCTATCCACACATGGTGCAGTAGTTGCTTCATATAAAAATGCACATTTAGAGATTTCAGTTCAGTAAAGTCACTTGTAGTAAATCAAAGTACAAGAATGAATTTGTCCAAACCAAGACAATTGAAACATTTGTGCAGAAAAAGGAAGGGTGGAGGTCCAGAGGCCCACCTGAGCTGAAGGTGGAGACCCAGTACGAGGTATGATGGTAATGTGCCTACTTGTGCCTGGCAGATAAGCAACCACCCTTCCACCGGCTGCTTGTCAATTCAAAAAGTTTGATCAAATGCTTCTGTTATAAAAAATAAATTATGCTCCCTGTCCACACCAACCTTTTAGGCAGCATACCTATTAAAGAGTGTAAATAGGAAGAAGGTTTTCATATGCGTGTGGCTAGGAGTCCACACATATGAAGTCCAAGAAAATTACTGATAACGAAGACCATAGTATCCAGCGTATTTCGCAAACACCTTTTGATTATATTATCTCTGTTTAAAATAATGTTCAGTTTCTTGAAATAAGACTTGAGTCCTTTTGCAAAATATATCAATATCCATGTCTATCATATTCATTTCCTAAATCACTTTGCTATATGCCTGTACATTCTTAAAGGAGGGTTTTCTACCAGAAATTTAATATCAATAATATCAATAATATTAATGTGCAATAATAACCATTATTGTTAACCCTATCATATATTGCTATATTTGGAATACATTTGTCCAAAAAGAAGTAGAGCCTGAAGTTACTGAAGTATTTCAGTAGCTTGTCAAAGGCCTAAGGAAGATTCTGTGCCTAACATGACAGAAACATCAAATTTGCTTTTCGTCTAGACTGTGCATAAACAAATAGCAAGAAAATAAACTCCAAGACCCATCAGTACTTTAGAAGATATATATATATATATATATACACACACACACACTTCTTCCAACAACTGGGGGGTTGGAGTGGAGATATTTTTAATTACTCAACAGTCACAGCTCTGCTTGTTTGTTGCTCTAGAACGTGTTTTGAATGAAACAGAGCTCAGGAAAGACAAAGATCATCCAGCAGCATTTCAGTTTTCATGCCATATATTCAGACAAGTCAACGACTTCTTCTCCTAGTGGTCCATTTGTCATTAGACCCCAGAAATGCACTTTGCAGAACTCTAATGTCCTTACAAATTCAGGCTGAGAGACATGACAGGCTGAGAGAGATGGGACTGTTCAGCCTAGAGAAGAAAAGGCTCCGGGGAGACCTGATAGCAGCCTTCCACTATCTGAAGGGAGCTACAGGAGCGCTGGGGGGGGCCTCGTTGT
>VXBW01000377.1:131042-155862 GCA_013400375.1 Thinocorus orbignyianus | reverse complement strand
ACCCCTAAGTCCTTTTCTGCCAGGCAGCTCTCCAGCCATTCTTCCCCAAGCCTGTAGCGCTGCCTGGGGTTGTTGTGACCCAAGTGCAGGAACCGGCACTTGTCCTTATTGAACCTCATTCCGTTGGTCTCAGCCCATTGATCCAGTCTGTCCAGATCCCTCTGCAAAGCCTCTCTACCCTCCAGCAGATCAACACTCCCACCCAATTTGGTGTCATCTGCAAATTTGCTGAGGGTACATTCGATCCCCTCGTCCAGATCATTAATGAAGATGTTAAAGAGAACCGGACCCAGTACCGAGCCCTGTGGGACACCACTCATGACTGGCCGCCGACTGGACTTCACACCATTCACCACCACCCTCTGGGCCCGGCCCTCCAGCCAGCTTTTAAGACGTTTCAATGAGCCCTGTAGATTGTTGTCTTTGAAATTCAGTTTTTCATTGCTATTCTTAAGAAAGGGAGTGTTTTCTTCAAGAAAGAAGGGAAGCAAGGTAAAATCAGAAACTGAGGATGAGATGGAAACTTACCTAACTTTCTCTGTATATCAATTATTTAAATGACTTAAAGAAGACAGGTTGGAAGCTGTAAGAGACAGATAAGTGGTATAAGCAGGAGTATCTTGTAGTACAGGAGCCGTGAGGTCTATGAAAACTAGAAATAGGGAAGGTGCTTGAAAAATGAATAAAAATGTCAGATTAAATTTGTATTATTCTTCCTGAAGTGCAGTTATATGATACAAACCAAATTAATGGCGGTTTAACTCTGCAGCGCGAAATAAAGATTTCTGAAGACAGTGAAGCAAATGAATACAATGCTATTATTTCTTGAGTTACTGCACAGAAATATGAGACACTGAAAGACAGATTTAAAACTTCAAAGACTAATTAGATCTTCAGTAGAACATCTGATTATGTGCTTATTTTTTACAGTATCCGTGTTTTACATCTAAGGAATAAAGCAGTACCTTTTTTGTTTGAGCTAGGTATACGTACAGCTTTAAACCATATGGGAAGAAGATGCACTTGCAGCTAAGATTTCATTGGTTCTATGTTTAACCCATCTTAACTGTTTTCTAATTTTACTACCAATAAGAATATTAAGATTGCAAGGTCAATCACTCAAATTTGGGAAAGTTCAGAATTAACAGAAAGTTCTGAATTAACATTCAGAATTAACAGAATGCAAACTTCATTTGTTAACCCTTGTGAGCATACATTGTGATACAATCTTTTATTTTTATGATACAAAATTCAGGGTTTTTTTTGCAGGACACCTATCTCACTCAAAGCACATTAAGTGAGTACTTATACCTTAGAGAATTTTTTAATACTTCTCTTTTCTCTCATCATGCGATATGTGGCCTTAGAGTGTGTTTTACCAGAAGCTATCTGAACTCTGCACTGAAAACCTGACTATTGACATCTATCTTGAATTTTTATGGGTTTCGTTACTAAAATAGCTTACACTTATAAAACATTAATTAATTTGTCTTCACAGCAGTCTTTTTATACTCTTTCCAAGTTGCATCCACCTCATTTTTGTCCCTTATCTTCTTGTCTTCCTCAATCATCTCTGCCTTGCCCATTCTCTTTTCCCATTTCTCTTTCTTGTTCTGATTCTCCCCCATACTTTCTTCTCTGGCTTTCTCCTCTCCCTCCTTGCTCATGGCACACTCTTTTGCTACTTCTCCTTCAGTCCTTACTCCCTGAGTGACAACTTTTTTCCTTCTTCCTCTCCAGGCTGCATAACTCTCCTTCGTTTATCACTCTCTTCTTCCTCATTCCATGGATGCAGTGATCAATGACAGCACAGTAGCTCTCTTTGCTGTCTTTACAAATGCTATCTTCTATCATGGTATCTGAAAGGCAGATTCATATTTGGAAGCAAAGTCCTTGGCCAAATTCTGCAATGCAAAGCAGACATCATTTTCAGAGAATTTCATTGGCAAACTTTAACAGACCTCTAAAATTTTGTGAAACACACATAAAGCCATTTTAGGAAGTGAGAAACTCAAGAAAAATGGAAGACAGCAAAAGACAATCTGCTGGATGATGGCAGGTGTTTCCCAGTTAGCATCAGTACAAACACATACTCTGCATATTTCCATGTCTCAAGATGCAGCTAGGCATTTAACTCAGCCTTACTCCTTTTAGGATTGGACTGCTTCCACACGTCTCCAGTCTCTGCCAAATTTAAAGCCATTGCCACAAGGCAGGAAAACCAGAATTTGTCAGCTAAGCAGCAATACTTTGTAAACAGTTTATCAAATCTTCAATCTCTTTTTTAATGGATACATTTCCAATAACTAAATATAGAATATTTCAGGCAATGTGGTTAAATTTTGGTGAGTTTATGGCAAATATAAAATAAATTTTAATACTGAAAGTGTTATGTAAGTTTAAACATGGTGTTATTTCCAAGTCTGCATCTCATGCAAGTTAGAATATGATTTCATGTGTAGAATTATATTAGTTATATAAACCCTTTATAATATATTCTAGTCAACCATGAATTCTGAGCATTTTATGCAGTGGTTTTCTACAGTAAGAACTATGACAAAAATTGAAGATAATTGAGAGACCAGGATTAGAGAGAAAGTAGGGGAGAAAAAAGAGAAAGAGAAAAAGAAAGAGAGAAAGGAAAACAAGTATTCAAAAATACAAATTAAATGTACTGGTTTGTTAGAATATCTGATCTTCGTCTGTTCTCACACTGCTCCCTGAACATCTGTGTTTGACCACTGATAGGGACAGTGTGCAGAACAAGATCAACCTTGAGTATGACCCAATTTCAGATCTTTTGGTTCTGTGCGGAAAGAGGAACATCGTATCACTACCCAGATTCACCAGGGATTGTTTTCTTGAATAAAAGCCTGGAAGTAAAATTAAGCTTTGCAAATAGTCCAGAATGAATAACAACCATACCAGACATTGTGCATGCAGTTTTTGAGTGATATTTTCACAAGTCAGTACATTTCAGTGGTATGCTACTGGAAATTCGGGGAAAAAAGGTTAAAGGGAGGCTACCATATACTGCTTCCAGTAGTGTAGTTTTCTCCTAGTTCTAATTAGTGGTGATTTAAGAGCTTTCATCTAACTCAAAGCTTGGAAAAAGAGCAAGGACTTATTACAGGATGAGAAATTACCTTATGGAGTTTAGATACTGTGAACTGTAGACTAGACCTCTTTCATCCTACTTCATCTTCTGGATGATATTTTAATCTTTTCCCTGTCCTTCTCTTTTTATCACAGTGATTTTGAAATATATTTTTTTAGATAGCCAATATTTATACAGAGTAAGTGACCTAGGAATCCAATAAAGTAAAACTATAGGATGCATAATTGTAGGAATTTATAAAACAGCCTTACTGTAATAGAAAGATGATCACAGAACAAGAAGACAAGAAGAGAGGAAGGGAAGCAGCTGGTCGGTGCTAGCCACAATATTCAAACTGGAAAAATAGTCACCTTGGAAGTTTCAGTCCTTATTTGCAATTCCTACAGCAATATGAGAGAGATCCCTAGAAGTTTTAAATCTGATAGAGATCTTACAAATATGGAAATAGCCAATGATTCATAAGTAATATGTTTAAATGAACAGAATGAAATCTTTAGAAGTGCTTTATTGGCTAACAAAGGAAACAAATGTGACTATTATAAATGGCTATGTAGCTTTATTGGACAGGACATTAGCTGAAAGCGCTCACTAAGAAAATGAGTCTCACTCAGAGTAGTAGCACTCTATGACAGTCCCCTCCATCAGGAAAGTTTGTTTTGTTGTTGTCTTTTTTTTTGACCAGCATGAATGGAAGAAACCTGCAAACTGCTTGAAACTGCCTCTGCAGAAAGTTTTTGCTTCGGTCAATCATCGTTTCAGAACTACTTGTATAATCAACCAGTGCTACTCGTAAATTTTTACTCAAGAAGGCTTGTTTTTGGTCAACTTGGCTGAAGCCATGACACACAGAGAAAGATATCACAATATCATAGAGTCTAATTTCCTTTTCATTAGGACATTTGTTGTATTCTTTAGAATTATAACATTTTGGAACTGTACGTGTTTATGTTAGATATTTTTCTAGATATTTTTCTCTTTTAAACAAAAATGTCATAACTTTCCTCCTGCTCCTGGTAATATACATTTGACAGAAAAATTGACTGAAAACTATAAATAAGCAGGAGTTTTCTTTGGCCAGAATACTCCGCCTTACCCCTTTCCAGTCTTAAATACAATCAAACAGATGTTTTCAACAAGAGTAAGCTACTTCCTGGCTCAGCTACCTTATGTGGAAACAGGTTGCCACCTGACACCTTGCAATGGCAGTATCAAATCTTTAGACTGAAGTTCAATCCACATACTGGCTGACGAATATCTAAGAGATGTTACAGACCCAACACTGCAGTGTACAGTCAACTCCTTGTAAAAGCTTGGGACCCTGGGGCAGAGCTATTTTCCCACTTGCCATTCCCACAGTTTCCACTTCAGTCTTCCACAAAAGCAGTCACAAAGTCACATATTTTTTCATTAGCATTTCTGTAAATCCTCTTAATTCAACAGAATTTACAAAGAAAATTGAGCCTTAAATGGGCAAGACCAACTTTAAATAATACAATTAAATGGATCTGTTCTCTTTCAATTGAATGTATAATCAGTGGTCCACTTAATGAAGCCTTTAATTTGAAAACCTGACAGAGAAGTAGTTCTACGATACGCTGGGGATGTTCAGTGCAAGGAGTGTCTACTGTGTTTGCCAGCCCTTCAAGATAATTATAATGCCTTCTAAAACAACAGGTTTTGAATAGAGAATTTAGCCCCAACTGGCAAAGAGCAATAAAACAGTACTGTGTTTTAGATCACTAGACATTCTCTACTGTCTTTCAAAGCTGGGAACTTAGGAGGCAGATGATAGCAAAAAAATTCAGAAAGTTGGAGAGAGTAAGCAATTGGATTTTCTTTGCTTTTATAAAGGCCGTGAAGTGTACTCTTCTGCTGTAAAATTGCTAACTTCTGAATCTATGCTTATGATGTTTAAATAGTATGAAAGTTTCTGAAATTTCAGATTTAAGTGAAAGATTCTCTAATTTGAATTTTGTAACTTTAGTACACAATATTAAGGATTAAGAGTTAGAAATTCTTTACAAGACCACTTCAGATCATATTTAAATGATACCGGAAACAAACCTTCCCTTTACCAGTTGAACATATAGTTAATCAATGTTCTACTTAATGAAACATTTTATTTGAAAACCTAATGGGAATAGATTTACTGTACACTGATACTGTGCGATTTAAGAGGTCTCCACTGTATTTGCTAACCCTTCAGCATAACTCTAATAAAAACTTCCATATATTGCCCTGTTCCAGTCTTCTGCTAATTAACTCTGAACAGAGCAACTGACACAGAGATCAGAAGAGAATATTAAATTACAAAGTAAGCAACTCTTGTAACTTTGTAGTGTCTTATGGAACATGAACACCATTTCCACAAAGTCAGATCTGTCAAAGTCGCCTTGCACAGGCTGAGCAGCAGGAATAAAATATGAACTTCCAAACTTTAAAATACAAAGTATCATTGTAAAGTTATGACATTCAAGTAAGTTTTAATATTCATATAGTTTCTGATATAGGTAGAATTATACCATTTTAAGGTAGCCTTTAAAATTACAGAGGAATGTACATAGGTAATTCTCAGGGTCCTTAAACTTCCCTACCTTTGCCAATTTCTTCTTTCTAAAATCAGACTTAGATTCCTCCTACAGTTTTGTGCTAGAAGGAAGTCATGTTAGCCAGAAGCCATATCTTCTTAACGTTTTTGTTGACCTGAAGTTAGACTGATACGAAATACTCTTAGATCCTAAATACACAAGGCAGGGGAAATGAAATTTTCTTTTATGTACTAAATCTCAACAAGCAATTTAACTATGTAACATATCTAGAAATACTGGCATTGTTTTCTTCTTTTTTGCTATGAAGTTTGTATGGTGTTCATTAAGTTGGACCAGCAAAATAAAAAACAGATGGCATTGTAATAAGTGACACTTCTTTATTGCAAAATGGGTGTTAGACATTTGGGTACTTCACTCCTGCAATTTAGATGTTCCATATCTCAATGCTCTTGTTCATGCCAGCTGTAAGACTTTTTATCAAGAATGTTTCAATAATTCCCAATGAACAATTCTTGTTCTTTTCCTTCTGTCTTTCAAATGCTTGAGCTGCTACCAAATTCTCATAGAAACCAGAATAAAGAGAAACTTTTTCACCATCAGAACTAATAATAATAAATAAAATCAGTTTATGAATACAAAATGCAGGTTTTCTATTTTTTTTTTCATTTTTTACCTTTTCCCTAATTATCAGTCTTATAAACCCTAGAGTAAAATAGACTATTTCCTTTCCTCCAGTCCTTCCTTCTCCAGTTTTATCACTAATAAGAATGAGTTTCTGAAAGCTAAATTAGACCATAAATTGCACATCTATTTTGGAAGTCAACCAAAAATGGATATTGCTTTCAATAAGAAATAAAGTTGGCTGTATTTTGGCTGTAGAATACAAACAAATAGGGTTTAAATTCCCATTTTTAAAGTAGAATGCACGATTAGATTTTAACACATTGTAGTATATTAAAATTATTTGACCAACCAAAGTTGTTAGATAAGCTTATTGCATGAACCAAATAAACTCCTCTCAGTAATCTGTACATCAAGAATTATCAATTTCAGCAGAAGTCTGAAACATCTATATAAATATTTTATTCCAATTCTCTGCTTCTTTAACTTCTACTCATTTTAAAACTACTGTTAGAATCTGAATTACTTGCAATTAATATTCTAATCTCACAGTATACAGTGTTTAAGCTTTCATTCCTATTAGTTTCTTTTTATTCCTGAAGAAGTTCTTTACAGTTACTTTGAAACTGAAAAATAAATTTCTCAACTGTCCACACTTCCAGGAGACTAATAGGTATCAATCCCCCAAATCACTAATAGCTATCACCACTATACAAAACTGAGTGTAATGGAAACATGAAAACCACAAATTAGTAAAATATGAAAAGCAATACTTTCTCCCTTTGCCTCTTAAATGCCATATTTCCAAACAAAAAGCTGAAAAAGACTCTGTTCATAAATTCTATTGTATAATTATTGTACATAGTAAGTACATTTGTGAAACAGTCTGAGGAAGAGACATCCTCTCTTTGGACAACTAGAAGGAAGACCAGTTGTCCACAATATTGACACTGAAAATATGATATGTGAGAGGTATTTCACATGTGCAGCATTTCTCTATTCAACATATGAAACTTGCCTGTTTTTTTCTTTAATGTATCGATATCAAAATAATGGATTTGAAGAACATGGATAATTGTTTTTTCCCTGTTATGATCATAATGGTAGCACCTACTAGTTATTGTTGACATAAACAGCTTGCCAAACACAATACAAGTACAGAAAGAAAAAGCAATCCTTTCCACAAACATTTAAACTCACAGTATAAAACAGGAGACAACCTGTGGAACAACGCTACAGCATACTTAGTCTAGAATTGCAAACCTTTTTCTCTCCCACTAAATAGTGAAATAAGTTGTCAATAACCGAGCCTCTTTTATTACCGTTATTATCATTATCACTATTACCATTACTACTACTACTTCTACTACTACTATTTAATACTAAACCAGCTAACTAAAATATTGACATTTACAGGCAAGCAATCAAACCAATATTGCATATTCATAGTAACACATTAGCAATAGCTTGTGTTCACTTGACCTACAGAAGTAAATGGATTTCTTACCTTTCTTATGTCTATTTTGCTGTTGATAGAAGTCAGGAGTCTGGGTTCTTCAGAAGTAGCTGTATGTCATGTATTGACTAAGGTTTAAATGTTTTAAAGTCTTCAGTTCATGTTCTTTCTTCTAGTAGGATAGTTTTGGTAGGTTTATCAAGGTGGTTGCAAATTTATACTTACAGCAGGTACATTGCCATTTATGGAGATATTGGAAAATAAAACTGCAACTTAGAGTTGCATACACATTGCAATAATTACTGTGGCCAGTTACATTCTAAGTGCACTCTATTCCCTCTCAGTCAGACAGATAGTTTAGTTATACAGCTGTTAACTTTTCCAACAGATGTAAATAGACTTTAAAGTACATTGTTAGTCAATCTGATACTGTCTGTCCAGGTACATGACAACAATTTGTTGTTTTTCTCGCTCTGTTCTTCCAGACTTGGGGTCATGAACTAAGCCTCACCAAATTGATTCCCAGAAGTAGAAAGACTTGTCCTTACACATCGTTCCCGCTTTCAGCTAGTTTAAATTAGCATGATTACCTGATTGCATTATGTGATTTGGTCATTCTTTTTATCTGATCTTCATTACAGTAAGCCATAGGGAACATTAATTCCTGCTTAAACAAAAAATAACTTTTGCTTTCACCCACCTTTCAAACTTGACATCTTCTTGAAGATTCAGAGAGCTTGTGCAGCTCTGTCTATTGAATTCAACTGCTGGTAACAGAAACAGAGCTATTCCTCAATTTGTTGCAAAAATTACCTAAATGCCTATGTAGTCAGTGATAAAAACCTAAGGAACACTACTTAAAGAAGTAAACAGACCGTGGTGCTGCTGCTGTTTTTTCCGGGCTGATCCCTTGCAAGTTTCTCACCTCCTGAAGAACAGGTTGGAGAGAGATTAGGATCTCAAAGGGGAGACTGTTGCAGTCAGAGGAAAGATTACGGACTAATTTCTTCTTTTACGGAAAAAAACATTGAACTTCTTCCAGAGATGTTTTAAAGGACAAACAGGAGCACAGGGAGCAGTAATATTTAAAACAGTAACTTTGAAAATGCTGTTGAAAGTGTTGTAAGCTTATTTCAGATCACACCAAAGGGCAAAAAGTGAAACAGAAGCAGATCTTTCAAAAGCTGCACCTGGCACAATGAGGGCAACCTCCTCGTTAGGAACAGGGAATGATTAAAAGGTAGACAAACCCACAAGATTTTATCAAATTTTAAGTTGGAGTAGATATATTGCTCTTCAGTCTCCCAGGATTAGCTTCATGGCAGACAGTCAGGAGGGAACTAAGAGGGCAGGAGGAATAGATATGATTTAAGGGCAGCCAAGAGTTTAATGACTTGACAGGTTTGGGCAAGACACCTGCTGAGACAGAAACAGGAGCTGGCATCCACAGTGTTGGGACAGTCTTTGAGAAAGAAATGTTGTAGGATGAAACATGAAAAGAAAAGTGTGTATGATGGATAAAGGCCTGAGTAAGCACACTAATTTCTGCACAAGAGGTGTTGATTTGAACAATAAGCACAGTTCCCAACATTGTGACCATCTGAATAATATTTTCAGAAATTAATTCCTGTGCTAGATATAAAAATGTCTGTTTGTATTAGAGAGGGCTGTAAGTATTCTGGGGGGAAAAAAGCAGCAACTGAAAACAAAATAAGATGAAAATGACTGAAAACAATCTGAAACATTAAAACTAATAGGACATCTAACAGCTATATGTAAATAACCAAAAGGCTAATTTACTTCATTCATGAATCTTGAAAAATTATGAACTTGTTTAGGATGTCTTTGATTACTATGGTACCAGTTCTGACTTCCTTATTTGAAACAAACAATGCTTTGCTCTTTGAAGAGTCCTGGTAAGGCCAGGTCCTTCACAGTTCTGTTTTAACATAATTTTATTTTATTCCAGATGTAGTAATGTATCCATATTTTAGAAAGTTGAACATAGAATTAAAATTAATTGAGATTGAAATACAGCAAAGTAACCTTTCTTAGACTGAAAAGTAAAGGAAAAACTGCTATCAATAAAAACAACAGAAATACTAAGACAATGTAGATATATGGTACAAAAATGCAAGGGACAAAGACTGATCACAGCCTTTATTAATTATGCATAAAATTGTATTCAGTAGCATCAGCTTCTCTTTGCAGTCTCCAGCAATATAACTAACATTTAGAAGAAACTGCAACCTGAAGGTGAACACAAATGTTTGTTTCTATTCCTATTGAATACCAGTGTTAAGTCATAGAATGAACATGGACATGAACATGGACAGTGGAATTGAGGGCACCCTCAGCGATTTGCCAATGACACCAAGCAGTGTGGTGTGCTTGACACACTGGAAGGGAGTGATGTCATGACAGTCTCGAGACTTGGACATATGCCACCCGCATGAAGTTCATGTAAGCCAAATGCAAGGTCTGGCATGTGTGTTGGGGCAATGTCGAACACGAATACAGGTTGGGATTGAGAACCTGGGGGTGTTGATTGATGAGAGGCTGAACACGGGCCAACATTGTGTGCTTGCAGCCCAGAAAGTCAACAACATCCTGGGCTGCATCAAAAGACGCATGTCCAGTGGGTTGAGAGAGGTGATTCTCCCCCTCTACTTGCTCTGGTGAGACCCCACCTAGAGTGCCCCATCCAGCTCTGGAGTCCTCAGCACAAGAAGGACATGGACCTGTTGGAGTTGGCCCAGTGGAGGGCCACAAAGACGATCAGGGGGTTGAAGCACCTCTCCTATGAAGACAGGCTGAGTTAGGATTATTCAGCCTGGAGAAGGGAAGGCTTCAAGAAGACCTCATAGTGGCCTTCCAGTGTCTCTAGGGGGCCTAAGAAAGAAAGTTTGAGAGGGACTTTTAATAAGGCCATGTAGTGATAAGACAAGAGGTAGTGGCTTCAAACTGGAAGAAGGTAGACTTAGATTAGGTATTAGGAAGAAATTTTTCACTCTGAGTTTGGTGAGGCACTGGAAAATGTTGTCCAGAGAAGTTGTGGATACCCCATCCCTGGAAGTGATCAAGGCCAGGCTGGACGGGGCTTTGGGCAACCTGGTCTAGTAGGAGGTGTCCCTGACCATAGTAGGGGGTTTGCAAGTCAATCATCTTTAAGATCCCTTCCAACCTAAATCAATGTATAACTCTACGATTCTTTGAAGAATGAAAACGCTCCAAGAAACAAGGAAGAGCAGGAGCCTGAGAATAGATTAAATCTTAAAATAATTTCAATCAAATTAAATAATTCATACTGTTAGGTTGAACAAAGCACACTGGAACATAAAGTGTGTAACTGAAAACTGCAGCTTTACTTCCTTAAAATTCAAAGGTTTGGCATGTAGTGCTGCTGCGATAAGTAGCTCTTCTCTGCTGACTCTGGAGACGGTTTTCTGTGGAGTCCCAGGCACAAATGGGAGAGGGATGTCAGAGGGAGCAATCAGGCCATGAACGAAGGCTGCAGAGTTTGAGCCTTTTTTTCTTCCCCCTCAAGACATCTATTTTTATTCCTCATTTACTTGTCTAGTGCCTCAGAGAAAGTGCAGACAGATTGTTTAGTATATCAAAGCACGATCTGTCTGTGTTTTAATAATTACACTGTCTCTTGCAAAATAACTTTACAGATGATTCTCTGACACAACTGGTAGCAAATTCTGCCTTCAGACATGCCTGTTAGAACTTTGCTGAGCTCCTACATAACAGAGCCTGCAGAGGTATATGTGAATGGCCCCATACCACGGCAATGCCCCTCAGTTATTGCAGTAGGAAATAACTTCAGAGGTCAAACCTGCGATACTTTCTCAATCTGCATTACACATGAAATCCCAAAGAGGTCATTGGTCCTGATTTCAAAGAGAGTTTTGCAGACTGAAGGCAGGATCTCACCTACTCTTCTGGAAGTACTGTGTTCTCTGACAGCAGCAGAACTCACAAGACATGACGTTCAGTGACCAGGGGCAAGGGGTCTTTGCAGTCAAACGCACAGAGCTGAATCTCCTGTATGCTGGCACATTGTCTTTTTAGGAAGAAACTCTGCAGATCTGAACTTACAACGAGAATTTGATTGCCATTAGGACACTGTTTCATTGTTTTGTATGTGTAAGCTTGTCTACACTCTCATTTTGCTGCCTAGGTAAGGAAAATCAAGGAACTTAGTCACTGAATTATGTCAGCAAAGATCAGCTCCTGGTGTACGAATCTATAAATGCTGAACAAATTCATTCTGCAATACAATAATAATAATAATAAAAAATCTTTTGTTTGAAATTATTATCTTTGATGCTGCAGTATTTCAGGTATAGAGTTATAGGGAAAGATTTTCATATTGCGTTTTTTGACAATTTGCAATCTAAGTATTTATGGAAAAGCAGGATTTATGCTTCATGCACTTGTAAATGTGAAAATCCTAATGCATTTACATTCTTCAAATTAAAAAAAATTGTAGGCAACATTTCTGCAGGGCTAGATCATTTCATTGACGTACGCAGTGCAAGAAGCAGTTTACATTACTCACAGAACTAAACCACATTGCAAGGACTGTACAGATTTAAGCAACATCAGAAACATCAATCAGTATCATTTCTTTTAAATCTGTTCATAAGAAAAAAAAAAGAACTAAAATATGTTGCTTTAGTAACTAGCAGCAGATGTTATAAGGCACATTAAAAACACTTCAAGAAAAAAAGTAGCCTAAAAAAACCAACGAACCTCCTAACCAAACCCACAAAACTGTTGTCTGCTTAAGTATTTCTCCACCTGTCACAGAATGAAAAGATATTTTTTCAAGCAAAACATGGGAAAATGAGAACAATATACTTAATCAGGATAAGACTTGGTCTTCTTAGGAGCATATGAAGCCATTTTCTTCTTTCCTGTATCCTTTTGATTGGGACAATATAAATTATATTACTACAATCAGAAGAAAGGTGGCTGCTTATAGAGCTACCATTAAGTGTATAACATGTTGCATTTTCCCCGCAAAATACTCCCCTGTGATTTTTACCTCTTAGAAGAATGATGCTTTTCCTTGTCTTCCTCTCCTGCTGCACAGATGTTCTTCTAAGGTTTCTGTTAAGACTGGATTTGAATAACTTCCTTAAGCTTTTTATTTTCCTTAAAATATTTTTAATATTACCTAGCTTCCTATATTTGAATTTATATCTTCTGGATGCAGGGAAAGTATACTTCTAAATAGTAAGTGAGATAACAGATTTGTTAAGGTAAGGACAGCGGGGATAACATTAGTAAGAACACAGATCCTCAAGAACACCTGTTCTGTTAACAGGATAGCAGCATAGGAATGTTGCTATTCATTCAGTATCTACAGCAAGTTATTCTCAAAGTATCTTACCAGGACCACTTAGCTTATCTTTCTCAAAACCCAGACACCAAGCCATTTTCCTGTCAAACCCTAGAGAAGCCTATCAGTATTTAGTTTCCAAACTACATGGCATCAAGTGCATACACCCATCACGGTTTTAGGCAACTGTACATAATACTGGCAAATATATATAAAGATACAGTGTCTGTATCAGTGAAAGTTACTTTCTTGAACTGATTCTGTAGTACATTTTTGTCCCTTTAAATTTAATTGTCTTACCTTTATTTTGAGGGTGATGGTGAAAAGGTCTACTCTGGACAAAACTGCTGCTAATTTACACTGAACAGTTCCTGGTATAAGGACTTCACTTCTTATTTGAGAAAAATCAGCAAAAACATGGTGGTCAGTCAGCTGTTTGTTTTCTCTGTTTTCACCTTCTGTTACAGCTTAGGCAATTTGTCAGACAGAGAATTTCTTTCAGTTTTAAAAACCGTATTACAATTTAAATTAAAGTAATTATAAATACACACAAAGTAATTTGATAGACACTTGTGCTTATGTCAAAAAAGACCATTAAAATTTTTGTGCATGAGAAAAATTTAGAAAAACTAAACCAATAATAGTAAATGGGAGCAAAATCTAGCCTTTACTTTAGGCATGCAAAGAAACTGCTGTGAGTGTTCCATCCCGGAGAAAAATAGAAGCTCATACAAAGTAGAATTTAAAAAAAAATGTTCATTTTCCCTAATAATGCTGTGGGTTTGCAGATTGCCTTAGGCAAGACTTAAGCAGGCTTCATCTGTCTAAATCTGATGCTGTTGTTCAAAAACAATGCTAAATACAACTGATATCTAAATTCTTCCAGCACTATCTAGAAAATATTGGGCTACAGACTGTGTTCTGCACTCCTAACTCTAGTGCCCTTACCAAAGCATCTAAATTAAGAGGTTAGTAGCTCCAGGCTCCATGATAGTCTAGAGAGACAAGGATAGACTTTTCTAGGACAAATTACACTATAGGCAGATGATAGCTTTCTATAGTAGACTGTCCATATGAGTCAATTTTGGAGGAGTTTCAGATTTACTGCCTTTTATGTCTTACTAGGTAGGTGGATGTGGATGCCACTGTTGCTTGCTGTTTCTTATTCAGGTCTCCAACACAATGTCTTTGTAATGCTACTGTGGGGCTCTACCCTACAGAGGAAGTAGCAACTTGCACAAATATAGGATTAAGAGCTAAGGCTTCCTACTCACTAGCTTCAGTGATTTTTTACTTTCAGCTTTCTGGGGCTCCTAGTATTTCTCACAGTCTGAAGAGCCATTAACTTATCTTTAATTTCTCATGGACATCAGACCCTGGGAGTGGGATATTCCAGCACCTCATTTCTTGGTGTCCTTGCTTATGATCAACATCAGTACTCATATGTCAGGGTACACATCTTTGAATACAAAACCACCAGCTTTATTTTTTTATTTTTTTTTTTTATTTTATTTTATTTCTGATGAGATTAACATATATTTTTAGTGAGGGAGTAGAAAACAAGTGCAATTATTTATGGGAATAGTTTGATATTCAGTAAGGTAACATGATCCATCAGTCAAACTTCTCCTGTTGCAAGTGAACGTCCTTGGAGGCTTTTGGTTTGAATTGTTCGATGTTTTGCTTAGGTATTTTTAAATATAACTTTATTTAAGTGTTTTCTAGCATTTCACATAAACAGGTATTTCACCAATAATAACAATACACTCTTATTAGCCAAATACTGTTTCCTGACGAGAGAAGTGAGAGATAAAGAAAAGTAAGGACCTTCTATTTCAGAGTTTGAGCTCTATGACTCCTCTTCATGTTGTGCTACATGCCCATGTATGTGTAAAGTGAGCTAGGTAGAAACTGAGAGTCTTTAAAATGTGACATCATGATATTAATTTCTAAGCATGATAGTCCCACGCCCAGGAATCAAGTATCAACACTTATGTACTCAACTCTGGTAACTTTGAAGTGGTTTTTGCATTGGATGCAATTTGCTTAGAGAAGACAAATATAACAGACAGGTAGGGTTACTGCTTTGCCAGGGCAAAAGCTCCCTTCTAAAGGATCTGCTCGCAATGAAAGAAGCACAAATATGTGTAGGAATATGCAAAAAGTCAAGGGTACACTGGATGGTCATACCTAATTACATGTGGTTTGTTGTTGGAGGGTTTTTTAAAGTGAATTACTGTGTTTAAGAATCCCTTACATAACTAGAAATTCTGATTTCCTCCTGGTGATGTACTCCAGAGAACCTGAAATGATATTATTTCTAGTGATTCTGAACTAATGGGTATCAAGATATTTTCTGATTCATCTGTATTCAAGGGGAATGCAATATTCTCCTCTGTCTTCCATTTATAACCACTATTATTGACTCCTCCACTTTCTCCCTTTTCCCAAAAGTTATAAAAGAAAAAGGATAGAGGAGGTTTTCTTTCTTTTAAGTTTCAAATTTCAAGTCCTGACCATGTGATAAATAATTTATTAATTACAATAACTACTTCATTAGCTGTGCTTACCTGACCCCTCTATTGACATTTAAAAGTCTAAAATCTTTCTGTCATTGATTATTTATTTATCATAAGTTTCTCCCTTCTTAATAGATAATGTTTATGAATCACCAATACAATCTACAATATTACCCTGAAAACCTCTCAATTTTTAATTTATACAGTTCCTGTTCAGTGAACATTAAAGGACAATATTATTGTTTATGATTAAAAGAGGAAAAAAAAGAAAAAGATTGATCCTAGGTCAGATAATCTAACTCTCACCTGATTTTGGTGGGTTTATTTTAATGCATTAAAAAAATTGAACTTGTTGCAGATTGTTTATACAAAGGTATTTGTGTTTTATTCAGGAAGACAGCAATGATTAAACAGAAGAAGGACAAAATAGCAACTTATCAAATACTTCACTGGATAGATGGTTCTTTAATATGTCGTTTAAAAACAAGTAGACAAACAAAAATAATATTAAATACTAACCCGTGAATCTATCAGTATTATGTGAGAAAAACTGGAAAAGAAGTATTGTTTTCAGAAACCTGATTGAAATCAATGTTTTGGTGTGTTGTGAGAATTATTGAATCACTGTTTTTTCTTCCATAATGGAATTCATCTATATACAACTTATCAGGAACTGATTGGCTTCATTTATTCCTTTGAATAGCTAAGAAAGACAAACCATAGACATAAAAAGCTCCTGATATTTTACATATTCATAATACCTCAGTGAATCACCAGGAATTATAATACTGCTATCTGAATGACAATGTAAAGTCAACAGATGCATTGAAGGGCAAAGCGAGATAGAAATAAGACAGATTTTCTAATTGAATTAATCACTTAATTGTGTACACTTTGCATATTTTTCTTTTTCCACTCTTACCACTTCCTTTCTTATCATGTTTAAATAAATAATAAAAAAAAAAACCATAAAAAAATTCTAATGGCTTAGTCTGCAACAGACATATACAATACTATGTACCTAATTTTCTGGGGTTTTTACACCAACACAGATCAGTATAATGGAAGCAACTTTTTAAGAGAAAACCAAGGATATAAGTAGAGGCTCGTGCTTGTGTCTTAAGGGTTAGTAGGTATGCAGAATAACATACTGCAGCATCCCTTTTCACCCAGTCTAGCCAAGAATGCTTGCTCACCACAGGAACTTTATCACCACTAATCAGAGTAGCAGGTATCTCTGTTTCCAAAATGTTACCTTAAAAAGACATATATTTAAAATATTTCTCAGATTCAATTTCTACTCTCCTATAAAATGAATTGGCCTTTTAGTCTTGCTGAATGTATCTCATAATTTAATATTATTAAGGTGAAAAATGTAGTTAAAGCTGATACAGATCAACATTTTTACAAACAGATGAAAATAAAAATACAACCCCCAAAAACCAACTCTTTAAAAAGTTAGACATCCACTTTTATTTATGTCTGACTGCAGCTGTCATTTCAGTGATGTGAGTGAGGAATGCACATGTAAATTCAGGGTCATAATGTCTGTAATTCATTCCCTCAGATAACTTTGCAAGTTATTAAGGCATATTTGGAAGATTTCTTTTAAAAGGTAGTGACTACCACAGAGGAAAATCTGTGATGAGTGGTGTTAATGCAATGCTGGGCACTAATTGTGTCATTACAACACAAAAAGTAGCTGTCTCAGCCCTTATGCAAACATGAGGACCCCAGTCATCACCTGTCTTAAATACAAAACACAATTAAGTATCTTAAGTATTTTAACTTAAGCTACAAAGCTGTTAACCAAAAAAGGTTGTGTTGATGAACTACCACTAAAAGCTTTGTAGTTCGATGGAGGATCTCCAGTGTGGGTTAGGTTAGTGGACAGTGAGATGAATGAGAAACGACTGAATGACAGGGCTCAGAGGGTTGTGACCAGCTCTGAAGAGTCCAGTCAGAGGCCTTTAACTAGTAGTGTTCCCCAGGGGTCAGTACTGGGTCCAGTCCTTGTCAATATTTTCATCAATGACCTAGATGAGGGGACAGAGCGCACTGCAAGTTTGCTGATGACATAAAACTGGGAGGAGTGGCTGACACCAGAAGGCTGTGACACCATACAGTCAGAACTTGACAGGCTAGAAATTTTGGCAGAGAGGAACTTAATGAAATTCAAAGGGGGCAAGTATAGGGTCCTGTGACTAGGGAGCAATAATCACATGCGCCATTACAAGTTAGACGTTGACCTACTGGAAAGCAGCTCTCGGAAAGGGATCTTGGAATCCTGGTAGACAGCAAGTTGAGCATGAGCCAGCAATGTGCCCTCGTGGCCAAGAAAGCCAGTGGTATCCTGGAGGTTATCTTCCCCCCACTCTCTTCTAGTGAGGTCACATTTGGAGTACTGTGTCCAGTTCTGGGCTCTCCAAGAAATACAACTGAAGAGAGTCTAGTTCCAGTACAAAGATGATCAGAAGACTGAAGCGTTTATCTTATGAGGAAAGGCTGAGACCTGGATTTGTTTAGCCTGGGTAAGATTGAGAAGGGATCTCATCAATGCTCGTCAATATCTAGAGGGAGAATATCAAGAGAATGGGGCCAGACTCCTTTCAGTGGTGTCCAGGGGCAGGACAAGGGGCAATAGGCACAAACTGGAATGCGAGAAATCCCATTTGAACATAAGGAAAAGCTTCTTTACTTTGAGGGTGGTAGAGCAATGGAAGAGGCTGCCCAGTGACGTTGTTGAGTCTCCTTCTATGGAGATATTCAAAACCTGCCTAGATCCATTCATGTCCAACCTGCTCTGGGTGAACCTGCTTTAGCAGGGGGGTTAGAATAGATGATCTCCAGAGGTCCCTTCCAACACCACCTCCTATGATTCTGTAGTGAGTGTGTAGGTTTTCATTTGCCAGCTGTGGACCACAAGCTTCTTCAAAACACACCAAAAATTCCCATAGGGTTGATGACTGAGCCCTTGCAAGTCTGAATCTTCACATCCTCCTTCTCCCAGTGGCATTATAAAAATTAACAACCAGCACTCATATCACACCAAATTGTGGAATGCTTTACCCAGGTGAGTTACTAAAGTGATTAACATGATTCTTTGAGGTGCTGAGAGTCTCACTGGAAATTTCATCAATATTGCTGTCAGGCAGAACTAAATAAATTTGTTCTGGTGTTTTGTATCCTGAGGCTCAGTCATTTCCAGTTGCTCCTGTTGCCTATCTTAGAGCTACTCAGAAACAGACTGGTCTGTACACTGAATTATGCTTCTTTCTGGGACTTGGAGGAAATTTTATTCATCCCTTCCTGTGAACTGATCAGAGCAGTTTGTATGGTAAAGGTTTTATGTCTGTAAGAAGATAAGAAGTGCGCCACCAGGCTGGATCAGTAGGCAATTGAGCCCTGGATTTTCAAAGCCTCTGGCAATGGCAGACGGAGAAGATGGGTAGGAAGATCACATGTTCCTGGCTGTATCTGCAGTCTATTTGTCATTGCATTCCCCAGCATCTAGATCGATTTTAGGGTTTTTAATGGGCAGATCCTTGCCTAATCCCTTTAGTGTCTGTTTATTGCCTTATTTTCCAATGAATTTATCTAATCCCTGCTGAAACCAGTGATAGCTTTTGCCTTTGCAGCAGCTTACAGCACCAAATAACAGAGGTTCACTACATAGTATGAAAAGAAATTCTTTGTTTTACATGTAAGAACTTGAATTTCCACCAGGTTCAGTGAATGCCTTCAGTTCAGGTATTGTGAGATTTGATGAATGAATAGTCCAGCATGAGCTTTTAAACCGCTACCACATTGCTCCTTCATTTTCTCCTGTATAAGCTGAACACTCTCATCCCTTACTGGTTCACATTTTAAGGCAGTTGCTCCATACACGTGGCATTCTAGTTACAATTTTCTTTCTTTAGTTTGGATTTAATTGCTATTTCACTGCAAGCAGAAGTGCTATCACACCATCGCTTCTGGGAAACTAAAATATTTCTTGGGAATTCCCAATTACACTTTGAGTTTTGTTTAGCTTTACCTATTTGCAAATTCTGAAGTAGATTTACTGGTTTTACTACTCAAAGAACTCTTGTTTCAGTTTCCTGTTGGACAAAATGTCAGCTTGGGACAAACCAAACTTTGTGACTCTGTGCATTACAACTGTGCAAGGGAACTCACTCCTCAGCCTTTTTCATAAGCTGAGAAGGTATAAGCCATTCTGTGTGGGATTCACTGCAGCTAAGTTTAGACATCTGTAGTTTAGTCGTCTAGATCTGAATTAGTCACTTCGGATTCCCTTTATAGTCATCAGAGAGAAAAGGCCCTTTTAGAGCATGATTCATCTGACCTATTTAGATACCTCCTTAAGAATAAGGTGAATCATGTCCTGTAACTTCTTCCTCTCCCTTGACTACCAAGGGAACTAAAATGTTGACTTCTGTAAGTAGATTTAATTGCACAGATTCCTCTCTCTGTTATTTTGACAAAGTTTTCCAGCAAGAAGTTAAACTGGGTATCACAGGATGACTCACTTGCCATAGCAAAATTTTCAGCTGAATTCCTATTAAACTGCAAGCCACTGCTAAAGTTAGTGTGGCAGGTATGATAAGCCTAGTGAAAATAGACCTGATAGGGATCACTAACTATGCAGCTGTTGGTAGCTGAAGTCCAACCAGAATACATTTTTCCAACTACTGTTAATAACTACCTTTTGCTAATAACTATCTTTTGCTCCAGAAGAACCCAAATTGTTTATGCTGTCAGTGAGGGTTCTTTCACAATTGCTGTGAAAATGTGCAGTCACTGGCCTTGGCCACTTTGATAGAGAAGCTGATCTTCAAAAGCACATATAAGATACCACTTGTCTTCGCCCTAGTTTTTTCACTCCCTCATGGAAGGTGAGGGCATAACTGTTTCCAAAGCATAACTTTGGAAATAGTACTAGAAAACTCTCATTATACTTCAAAGTTGGTCACTCATTCATTATTTACTTCACATAGGTGCTTAATGAAGGTAATTCATTATGGTAAACTTACAATTATATGCATACATTGTTTCCTAATTCTCCTTTCAACATGAGCATCTTTGCCTCTAGCATTACATTGAACTACATGGTTTTGTACAACTTAAAGCCAAGTTCTATGTTGTGTGGACAACACTGTAGGACATAAGCAATCCAGAGGTCTGTGCTGATGACAACTTCTTCCTCGAAGCTGATGAGAAGATGTGCTCTGCTGGTCTTCATACCCATCAAGAACAGGGGATTCACTGGGAATGTGAAGATCAAAGCCAGTTCTGGTTGCAGTGACCATGAGATGGTGGATTTCAGGATTTTGACAGCAGTGGAGAGGGGGAAAAGCAAGATCACAACCCTGATCTTCTGGAGGGAGGGGGAACCTCAGTCCATCTCACTCCTACCAGTATGATGCCAGTACCAGTAGCAGATGCCTAGAGCATGGAGAATGGTGGCAGGTCAACAGGACGGCACCTAGACTACAGCAAAAAGGAATATCACCACCCTGGCCATTAAGTTAGCTTCATCGGGGGTCCATCTTAAATGCCTTCAAGCAAATGCAGGTAACAAGGGGAATAAACAAGAGGAGTTAGAGATGTGTGCATGCCTGCAGGGGTATGATGTTACTGAGATCATTGAAATGTGCTGGGATATCTCCTGTGACTGGACTATTGGAATGGAAAGATACAGGCTCTTCAGGAAAAACAGGAAGGGTAGACAAGAAGATGTCACCCTTTATGCGAAGGATCAGTTGTACTGCATGGATCTCTATCTGGACATGGATGAGGAGATAATCGAGAGCTTATGGGACAGGATTAAAGTAAAGGTAGGGACAGATGACATTACAGGGGTGGTCTGCTACAGGCCACCTGACCAGGAAGATCAAGTGGATGAGGCCCTCTACAGGTAGGAACCACCTCACATACACAAGTCCTGGTCCTCCTGGGGTACTTCAACAAGCCTGTATCTGTTGGAGAGACAGCACAGCAGGGCATAAGCAACCCAGAAGATTCCTGGAGTCTGCTAATGGTAATTTTATTCTCCAACTGACAGAAAAGCCAATGAGGAGATGTGCCATACTGGACCTGGTTCTCACCAACAAGGAGGGACTAGTGGGGAACATGAAACTCAAAGGCAGACTTGGCTGCAGTGACCAGGAGAGGGTGGACTTCAAGATCCTTAGGGAAATGAGGATGACATACAGCAAGCTCACTATCCTGGACTTCAGGAGAGCAGACTTTGGCTTCTTCGGGGTTCTGCTTGATAGAATTCTGTGGGATAAAACCCTGGAGGGAAGAGTGGTACAGGACAGCTGATTTTNCCATCTAAGGAACCTGAAGGTGCGGAAGTCTGTGGGAACTGATGAGATACATCTGCTGTTCCAAAAGAAACTGGTGGATGAAGTTACCAAGGNAAGGATCACCTCCTCCAAGATCAGCAGCAATACTTCCCACTAAAAAGGAATTTGGGCAAAAACACCAGGAGGCCTGAATGGATTAAGAAGGAGCTCCTGCACAAACTCAAACTCAAAAAGTCTACAGAGGGTGGAAGCAAGGACATGTAGCCTGGGAGGAATACAGAGAAATTGTCCAAGCTGCCAGGGATCAGGTTCAGGTATGCTAAAGCCCNGCTAAGGTACATCAAAAATAAGGTAATCCATGACAAACAGCATGGCTTCACAAAGGGAAAATTGTGCCTGACAAAATTGGTGGCTTTTCATTCCCCTTGATACTTGGGACTTGCAGGAAAAAGTCCTGCAGCAGCCGAAAGGGTATGAGGGGAGGAGNAGGGAAAATGTGAGCCCTCTCCAGGGGAAATGGGAGATCTCGTCACCAAGGATACGGACAAGGCTGAGGTACTCAATGACATTTTTGCCTCTGTCTTCGCTGACAAGTGCTCTAGCCACACGGCCCAAGTAACAGACGGGAAAGGCCAGGACTCGGAAAATGAGAAACGTCCAATTGTAGGTTTCAGACCATCTAAGGAACCTGAAGGTGCGGAAGTCTGTGNGTTTCAGACCATCTAAGGAACCTGAAGGTACGGAAGTCTGTGGGAACTGATGAGATACATCTGCTGTTCCAAAAGAAACTGGTGGATGAAGTTACCAAGGCACTATGCATCATATTTGAGAAGCTGAGGTAGTCTGGTGAAGTTCCTGCTGACTATAAAAGGGGGAAGCATAGCTCCCATTTTTAGAAAGGGAATAAAGAGATACCCTGGAAACTACAGCCTTGTCAGTCTCAACTCTCAGCAAGATCATGGAGCAGATCCTCATGGAAACTATGCTAAGGTACATCAAAAATAAGGTAATCCATGACAAACAGCATGGCTTCACAAAGGGAAAATTGTGCCTGACAAAATTGGTGGCTTTTCATTCCCCTTGATACTTGGGACTTGCAGGAAAAAGTCCTGCAGCAGCCGAAAGGGTATGAGGGGAGGAGAGGGAAGGATGCGGCTTGCAGGGTCACAAGGAGCAAAATCCTGGGAGAAGCCTGAGCAGAACTTGTTCTGTTTTGCCCCTGCCCAAGGCTCCTGTCTGCTGCTGCTGCTGCTGCTGCTGCTGCATCTGTGAAGAGAGCCAGGACTAGGAGCCCACCCACTGGGCATGGACAGGTTGCTCTGTGGGGGAACTTATCTACTTTGTATTTACATGTTATTTACTTTTCCTTTCACAACTTCTTACAAAGAATGGTAATGTGATCACTAGCAGATATTCCTCCATAACTCTTCCTGGTAAAGGGGTGTCTGCTTTCATGTCAGGCTGGACAGTCAAAAGTCTCTGGGTTCTATGCAGGGGTATGATTATCAAACACAGGCAGGAGTAGCAGAAGTGTGAATGCATGTGCTAGTCACANATTAGGCTGAAGTGTTGTCTCTCACAGCCGAAAGTGGCTTCCTTCAGTTCTTTGGTCAGTCTTTGGAAGGCTAAACACTATTTTACTCAGCTTCCCTATCTTTGCCAATCTTCCAAGGCGCTTAGTTAAAGAAAAATAGTATAAATTCTGGCGGGGAACACCTGTCCCCAGCAATTGGAAGATATCAGGAAAGTATAAGTTGAATAGCAGCTCTGCTGACTTCACCAGGTTGTCTAGCATTTTAGCAGCTTTTGGTATTTGAAATCTGCCAACAGTCAGGGAAACCTCAGGAAAGACACCAGGTCTACTAACAGTCACACTATGCTGCTTTCTTCCTGTAATATTATTGGAAACCCATCTTACTCAAACTAGATTCAGTTGAGCTGTTTTAATTTGTAGAAAAAACACACCACACATCACTGGTAACCTCACTTAAAAGACAACATTATAACGTGCTAGAAATTTGTATAGGGGTTTGGTTACCCATGCAGGTTTCTTGGTTTGATGATTTTCCCTTCCTGTACAAGGCGGTGACTGTAACACTTCTCATCTATTAGTTTTATGATAAAGAATCCCTCTGAAACACAATACAGGATTTTGGTAAAAGCCATGTGATGCTTGTTCCGGAACTGTGAGACTATTTCAACAACCTTACTTTAACAATCACAAATATATTCCTACTTATAAGCAGTCAAAGTAGTTGAGGAAAACATTATAAGGAGATTTTCAGATGTCTTGTACCTCTGTTTCAAGGAAGCACTCCCTGGACAACGCTGTCTGTGTTACCTCAGCCACCTGAGAAAGAATCACGGTAAGAGGGTTTTCTTGACTTGATCCCTGTAATTAGCATTATGGTATATAACTTTGTTAATCAAAAGGCATTGCCCATTTTTAGTGGAAATTAACTAATTCTTTAATCAGGTGGGTTGTGGTCTAGTCTCAGAGGAACCATACTATGCGCTGTGAGATCATTCCCATGTGTCAGTGAGATCTGTGAAAGTTTAATGGACTGCTTTGGTGTCTTATCACTCCATCAGTTGCAAATGTACTTGCAATATTACTATGGAGAAGTGCAATTGAGTAGCAGTATCTGTGTAATATGATGCGTCACTCCTGTGTGCTGGTGGTGCTTTCTGATGTTCATGTTGACAAGATTTTCAGGTTTTGTGGACCAGCTAGCTGGAAAAGAGCACTTCTTGATTTCTATTCATTAACAGTGTGAAAGTACTGTCATGATTCCCTTAAAAAGTAGCTTATGTTCCAGGGCTTTATCTTCAGAATGCATTTTTTCTTTCTTTCCACAGTAACCATGACAAAATACTTAATAAAAAAAAAAAA
>VXBW01000377.1:74088-131024 GCA_013400375.1 Thinocorus orbignyianus | reverse complement strand
AAAAAAAAAAAGTGGGTTACAAGGCAGAAACAACAGCTACCAACAACAAAACGTGTTGCCACCAGCTTGTACAAACTTGCTAAACTGTAGTGCAGGTGCTGGGTGTGGAAAATTTCTCTGATTCTGGGCTTCTGAGAACGCATTAAGGAGGCAAAGCCTTCCACTAAAAGCCTTAGATAGGACCCCCCCATATAATATATCCTATTCATAAATTGTCTGTTTTTCCAAGTGCTTCCTAATTTTTTTTCCCTTCATGTTCCCATATTAAAACTGTGGACCCTTCTTCCTTCCCCTTTCTTTCCCTTTTGTTTTCTCATAACAGTGGAGCTAAGAGTCATAAATAGCTCTCAAGACTATCACTCCATTAACAGGTAAAAAACAAAGTTTATCATTATGTCCCGGGGATACAAATCTCTCTGGATTTTATTAGGCTTTTCAGAGTTCTTCTGATTCTCCTGCAGCCATGCAAATGCCATGTGCACTTTCCTCTGTTAATTCTATATGAGAGGGGCCTTTGCAAATTTCTGCTTCCTAAATTTCCCTTCACCAACCTACTTGGAGGTGAATTTTCATACTGAATTCAGGCCCCTTCAGAAGTCCCACTGCTTAGATATAAGATCATCTGGGTGGAAAAAAAGGTCTGCTGGGATTTTTAGCTCCTAGCTCATTGTGACAGGATACTTCTGTTTGAATTAGACATCCTCCAGGCTGATAAATTTTGATTGCTCTGCAGTGTTAACCATCTGCTGACATCCCTTGGAATCCCAGTCCAAAATGGAAGTTAAAAGACAACAAACCAAAACCCACAACAGGTGTAGTGCAATATATTCTGTACTCAAAATACTGAAAGAAGAAGCTGGGGCTTCATAATCAAATAGTATTTGATTAAGACTTTCATGAACATGCACTGGCTTTTCACATGGTCTGCTAACATGTCAATGAGTGACAGTGTAGCTATAATTAAAGTTTTCTAATACTTCCCATTATAATACACTGTTTTCAGTTGTTTAAGTATTTCTCAAAGTTTAATGAGTGGAAAAAAGGCAAGGAATGGCCCTTAAAAATTGGAAAAAAGAGACATAGGTAAAAAAAACGTAAAAGCAAAAGTCTTTAGGACTCATACAGATATATGTATATCTATATATATCTATATAGCTGTATATATATATATATATATATACATGGCTGCCCACCTTAACTATCTATATTCCACTGCTGTCAACAAATAAATTTGTCTGAGGGGCAAAATAAATACATTTATCTCTAAAATGTAATTAGAATCATCCACATGTACTGCTGTTAATCATCCTTTTAACTGAAATAATAAAGACTGTCATGTGATGAAGCTACTGATCTGAACTTTATTAGTGACTTTTGCAGGTAACATCATTAGTTGGTGTCTTTTTTTCCCCGATAAAGTCGCACATTCAGAATTTTCTGAGCTGTCAGCATAAGACATGCTGGATGAGATTTGTACAATGTACTGTTACGGTGGAAGTCAGATAGAGCTCTGTTTTCAGCATGACGTGCTGGAAAGAGGTAAAAGAGGAGATTAATATGCATTTTTAAAAGTCAGTGGGTATTTTAAATGGTGGGTGGTAAATAAGACCTTAGGCTATTACAGTGATGAAAGCAAATAATTAAAAACTGTTTATTTGCCAAAGGAGATATAGCTCTTTGGAAAACACAGGATGTTTCATGCAGTACACGGAAAAGAATGTATTAAATCTACAGAGACAACAGAGAACTTGGTCTTCCTCAAATTCTGGGTAATTGATTTTGTAATCTCAACATTCACATGATAGAGAATGATGGGTTCTACAAGCTTGCCATAAACATTTATTTTAATATAATAGTTTAGAAACATAATTATGTAGTAGTTTTTTTCAAGATAAAGAAACTTGTTTCTTTTATATCATTTTGTAAGCTATATACTCTTATAGGAGCTCTGTCTTGCTTGAATTGGAGGAAGATTCAGCATCAGATTTGGCTGAACTTGAGAATGATGGGTTGAATTCCTTACTCCCAGGTAATGCCTGAAGGAACAGACCAGTTGTGTGCCTTCTTGATGTTTCTAGTTTGATGGTAATCCATAAAGTGAATGTCTCTCATATTTAGGTAGGACAACCTCCAGTAAATTTTCCCTGACTTTCACATGGAGCTGGAATCACTCAGTTCTACACAGAGCAGGTCTCAATAATTCCAAGAGAAGAAAGTCTTATCTCTAAATTTAGCATTAATAAATTGGAACACTTCCATAAATTCTGTTATTCTGTTTGACTCATGTCAGTTGTGCTTTGATAAATATACATGAATTCTGAATTTGGTCCATACTTCCTTCAAATCTGGAGATTCTGTTTCTGTTAGCTGAACTGTTCAAAAAAAGATTTATCAAGAAAATGAGTGAGCTAACAATTTGAGGATAAAATGGACATTTCGATCGAAAAGAACCTCACTTTCAGAAAATCAGTTTTCATTTTAAGATAAGCACTACAAAGTAGCAAAATAATTATAAATTTTATTTTATTAGGCTAATAGCAAAACATTTGCTGTCCCTCTACTACATCGAAATATAGAAGAATAAAGGTGAAAAATATAGCCAAGTGAAGAAAAAAAGTAACAAAAAATGTTTAAGCAAAAAGGTTTTTTTTGTTTGTTTTTCAGAAGATGCTCCCTATCAATCACATTTTCTTGAATTTGCTTTCCTTTCCAATGACCTTTCATTATGGATGTTTATTTACGTTCGTCAATCAGACCAGGAATTAATTTATTTACCTGTTACCCGTTTGCTCATAAATAAGATAGTCGTGTGAACTTTGACAGAATTTTTTGATGAGTGTCAAAAAAAAAAAACCCAGAAGACATCGTCTTTTATAAAGAGTATATTTGTATGATTCTAGAGTACTCTCTTAGGAAAGGGAATAAAGATGTATTTCAAAGAAACGAAAGGATCATTTGATGGGTTTTATTGTTTAATTATCTAATGTATGCCTTTACTATTTTTTCTCAGAGTATCCTGGACAAAATGAAAAAGGTTGAATAAGAGAAGGCCATGTTTTCATTTGAAACAGCATGGTTTTTCACTAGTGAGTGTATGTGAAACAACAGATTACATGAGTCTGCTATCAGATAATACACTGCTAGCTAAATAAATACAAAAAAATTAAAGCACCAATGGCATATCATCTTTTTGTCATCTTCATGTTCAAGACCATGCAGTCTCTGAAATAGAGTTTCATTAGTGCCTGTTCTGCCATCAGCGAGAAAGCCTATTCCATATAGTAGTGTAGCAGGAATTAGCATTTTAGGAAAATTTGGAATTTGGGAAAAATGTCTTTATGATACTTATTTCATGACCCAGGTAGAGGACTAGTATATACAGAATAAGTGGGGGAAAAAAAAATCCTTAATAAAAGGGACAGACTTTTTTCCACAGATTTCACATCACTATAAAAATCAGCATTTAAAACCTACTTTGTATTCTGGAGTCAATGAAGCAATGGTAGCAATTTTAAGAGGAATCTATACATGAGTTTTAACAAGGAAAAAATTGTAGCCAAGGACTGCATAATAGCAGGCAAAAAAAAATAAATATTAGTTTGATTAATTGATCTATTGATCCATTGATCTAATAGAAAGAGACAATTTACTTCACAATCAGACCAAAATCTGTATTTGGACAATTTGCGAGCCAATCACATGACAGACCTGTGCACACAGAGAGCGAGCTCGCTCACAAATGCTACTGCTCTTTTACATTGTAATTTTCAAAAAAATCCTCCAAACAAAACAAATAAAAGAGTATTGTGCAGTATTTTTCTTATGGTATGGAACAGTTGAGGAAGCTTATAAGTTATTCCTGTGTCCTTTCCTCAGGAGAAAACCCTTCCTTTACCCAAAAATTCACCTCGATGAGGATCACTCACTGTATAGACTGAAGAGGTGACACGATGCTAGCATTAATGTATGGTTGGCCATATTTTCTGAGACTTCCTACGTATTCACACCTCATAATTTCTGATATCTGACAAAAAAAATTTAAATTATGAACCAATGAAAAGTAAAATCTTTAGGCAAGAGACCAAAAATTTTCAAATCCACGTGTAGGAAATTCCAAAAATAGCATTGTCTTACAGTGAAAAGCAGGTTCTTGGCTTTGCTTTGTGTTTTTAATCACTTCTACTAGAAAACTGTAAAGAAAAGAAAGGAAAAAAAAAAAAACAACCAACCCCCAAACAATAGAAAGCTAGTGAAGGGCTAATTAAATAGTTGCTACAGATACTATTTGCCTGGTTTACATTTGATTTACACTGGAAAAGTGAGCTAATCCAAAACATAGGTAGGTAATGTCTCTGTTTAAAACTATACAGATTTAATTAAATTGCATCACAGCAGATTTTACTCAGCTTCTATGTTGTATACCCAAAGAATGGGAAAGACCATGATCTTTCCCCAGGACACATTGAACTTTGATCTTTGACCCTAATTGAAAGTGTTAAGACTCCTGAAAACATTTTTACTTGCCTCAAACACCCAGAAGATCTCTAGCATACCTTATGTGTGGCATGGTAGATGAAAGGAGTGCCATTTCTCCTGTGGTCAAAACTTTGTATGGCTGTGAGAAGAAGCAAGGTCAAAAAATGGTAGGTAATAAAAAAGAAAAAAAAAAAGAAATAGAAGGAAGAGGAAACTCTGAACTTGTTGCCCACTGTCAATGAGGATTTTCATGTCCCATCCAACTATTCATCTGAAATTATTTTAAAAAGAAAAAAGGAAAGCCATTCAAGAAATTTTAATACCCTTATAGACGATACTTAGCACACTGAGCATTACAGTAGGCTCCTATGCCAGGCACAAAGTGAATTTGAATGAAGCGTTACGCGTGGACATAAATATGCAAATGCACTATTAAAAACTAATAAGAATTAGCAAGATATTCTTACTGCGGTAAAAGCAGACACTTGGTCATGGAGGCTATGGCAGTGGCAGCAGCGATGGCAACGACTGAGGTAAGCCCAGGGTGAGGGTTCCATGATGCTGTACAGAGAGTAGGACCCCCCTACTCACAGCCCAAGTCCTAGAGGGAACCAGGAAGTCTGCAGAAACCAGTTGGGAGTGGAGCAGGCATGAGCAGGAGTCGTGTGGAGATTTAAAGACAGTAGGAGCAGACACTCAGGTGGTCAGTGAGGTGGCAGCCATTGCAGACAGTGGCGTGAGCCAGGTGAGTGCAAGTGGAGAAACAAGGGAAGGCTAGAAGCCTCTGCCTCTAGGTAGACTAGAAGCCCTCATTCTACCAAGAAAGCATCCAGAGGTCATCTCTACTCAGTCTGAAGCCACAGTTAAAAGGAATGTAGTGACCCAGAGACGTGCAGCTATCCGAGTGAGGGGTTTCATGGAGTATCTGAGCCTGTCACTCTTGCAGGAGGACAACAGAGACACCTGTGTGCACTGTGACCAGGTAAATGATCTGTTCAAATTGGTGGCTGAACTTAAGGAGGAAGTGGCCACATGGCAATGTGAAAGGGCAGTAGATTGGTGGACCCACACCCTGCCATCCTTAAGGAAAAAGCAGTTGGTGGAGGCTCCGTGAGAGGTAGAAGATTCCCCGCCCTCCTGTGACCAGGCAGAAGAGGGAACTAGGAGACGATGGTGGGGAGTGGAAGCAGGTGCCTGCTCAGTGCAGTGGGAAAGTCCCCTCTAGCCCTCCCTTGCCTTTGCAGGTACCTGCACAGAACAGATACAGGCATCTGGAGACAGACTATGAGGAAACTGAGGATGCTGATAAAGCCTCATCCAGAGAGATGCTAAAGCAGCCAGCTCCATGCATTAAGATTGCTTCTGTGAAGAGTGAGAGGAGTATGATAGTTATAGGTGAGCCCATTCTGAGGGGAATTGGGGGTCCCATATGCCTGCCAGACCCTTCCCACGGGGATTTCTGCTGCCTCCCTGGGGCCCATGTCAGGGGTTTAGCCAGGAAGCTTCCTGGTCTGGTATGGCCCTCGGATTACTACCCTCTTCTGATCTTTCAGGTAGACAGTAATGAGTTGGAGAGAAGAAGTCTGAGGGCAATGAAGACAAATTTCAGTGCCTTGGGAAGTCTGGCCAAGGGTTTGTGAGCACAAATCGTGTTCTCCGCTGCCTCTCCAGTTTTGGGGACTGATGAATGGGTGAATAAGAAGACCAGATAGATCAATGCCTACTTTCAAAGCTGGTGCTACCAGCAGGACTTTGGGTGCTCTGATCACAAGTTGATTTATAGGACACCAGGCCTGATTGCAAAGGATGGGAAAATCCTGTCCTGAAGGAGAAAAAGGGTACTAGGCCAAGAGTTAGTGAGGTTCATGGACAGGGCTTTAAACTAGAATTGAAGGGGATAAAACCAGGCCCACTAGTAATGAGCCTAGGGGTAAAGGGCCAAGGATGGCAGAGAAATCGGTAGTCCAGCTCAAGTACATCTACACTAATGCACATAGCATGGGCAACAAACAGGATGAACTGGAAACCATTCTGCAGCAGGATGACTATGATGTAGTTGCCATCACAGGGAGACCTCATTGCCTTCTTCAGCCATCTGCGAGGAGGTTGTAGAGAGGTAGGATGCTGGTCTCTTCTCCCAAACGAATAATGACAGGACCAGAGGAAATGGTCTGAAGTTGCATCAAGGGAGGTTTAGACTGGCTATTAGGAAAGAGTGGTCAGGCACTGGAAAAGCCTGCCCAGGGAGGTGGTTGAGTCACCATCCCTGAAGGTAAGAAACGTGGCACTTCAGGGCATGCTCTAGTGGCTGAGATTGTATGTTTTTTTATGTGTGTATTGTTGCACTTGATCTCAGAGGTCCTTTCCAATCATGAAGATTTTGTGATTCTGTGATTTTTTTGTACATCTGCAGGCAAATTATCTCACAGAGGCTGAAAAGGGTGTAATGGAAAGTTTCAGGTGTCAGAGAGTGATTGAACTACACTTCAAACTCTGGACTTCCGTTGAATTAAAAAACTAAGGATTAAATTTCATTTAAAACAAGAGAAAAGATATGTCAGCATGGGTGGCCCAGATATATGTGGGCTTTCTTTATATTCTGCTGCTGAAGAGCATTAACTGGTCCCAGAACAGATGGTTACACCGACTACAACCTGTGAAGAGATCAGCGCCCTCGTGTCTATTTAAAAAGCAGTTTAAGCAATCAGACCTCTGCTGGAGTTAGACTCCTGGGGTTACAAATGACTATTTCCACTCAGTATTTCAGATAAAATAATGAGATGGGGTTACGAGCATATTCCCTTCTTGCACTGACTTGACAGAAACAGGAGAAAAGGAAAGAAGAAATGACATGCTATTTTTTTTTATTTTTTTTTTTAATACCTTTTCTCAGGAAGTGCCATAAAAATAAATAGGCCCAGAGACTTCATGAAGTCTCCAAGGAAAATTTGTTGTTGCCATTTACTTTGTCATGAAAATCTTCTCATACATTGGTTGTGGATGACAGCAGAAAATCTCAGGACAGAATGATTGATAGTTAGTTGCTCTAAAGCCTCCGAATGAATCAGCAAGAATTCTTCATTGACTCTTAGAGATGTGAAATTTTTTCATGTGACATTTTTATGGATGCTACCCAAAAAATAATCTCATTTTAAAGAATTTGGCAATCTCTCATGATATATTTTACTCCTGTTATTCAAAAGGCAACAGAGATATTGACTGCACTGTAAGGAAAAGAATGTAGTATTTTTTTCATGGTCTTTTTCTAACACTAATGTATTTATCACATATGCTATTGATTCCATATATTTCTAAAATGGCTCCTTAGTTTAGGAAACATTTCATGCCTTCATTTACTATTCATCTCTTGTATCACTTTACATGATTTTCTGCTTATTCTACTTGGGTAACATATGTACTGTCAAACCTAGTTAGATTGCGCTTTGCTCCCCTGATGTGTGGATAGCCTATATTTTAATACTTGTAAGATCTATGCCATTTGCATTTTAATTTGATATTTTGTGTGAGTTTAGCAAATATTCTATTTTACTGAATTGAAGTTTCTCTTGATGTTTAATGTTTGAGAATTAGACAACGGAAATGGTTCCACAATATCCACAGATTTATCTCAAAACTTTTCAGTGAAGAGCTCTACCTTCTTTTTGTATTACCTGTCCGCATTCAGAGATGTTGTGCAAAATGAGATCTACTGATATAAGTCAACCAACTCAGATGTGATGCTTTTAAATAATAAAAATTGGAACTTCAGGACTTGTTTGTGCATTGGCCAAACAATTCATGTAGGACAAATAAATTGAGTAATACCTGTATAATTATTTCAAATGTCTTTCAAAATCAAGAGTTGAAGTAATGCAAAATGGCAGTCAAAGTATCCAGGTATAAATGAACACTATTCTCCAAAGGAGTTGAGAGAACGCTTCTAACCACTAGCTAGAGGTAAATGTCTAGGCTCCATCACACCCTGTCCAAAATCAGCAGACAAATCCAGATAGAGAATTTGAAAAAATTTGAAAAAAAAGTGTTGAAAAGCATGATATCATAGAAAGGTTTGTGAAAGGACCTTTAAAGGTTACCTAGTCTGAGAGCACTGCCATGCCCAAGGACATCTTTCACTAGATCAGGTTGATCAAAACTTTTTCCAACACTTTGAACACTTCCAATGATGGGGCATCCACAGCTTCTCTGGACAACCTATCCCAGTGCTTCATAAAAAATTTCTCCCTCATATCCAATCTAGATCTACCCTCTTTTATCTTTAAACCTTGTCCTGTCACTACAAGCCTTGGTAAAAGCTCTTTTTATCTTTCCTACAAACTGCCTTTAAAGTACTGAAAGCAACCACAAGCTCTCCTCAGAGCCTTGCCTTCTCCAGACTGAGCAATACCAGCTCTCTCAACCTGTCCTCATAGGAGAGGTCCTCCAGCCCTCTGATCATCTTTACGGTCCTCCTCTGGACTACCCTAACAGGAGCATGTCTTTCCTGTGCTGAGGACTCCAAAGCTGAACACAGTATTCCAGGTGGGGTCTCACCAGAATGGAGAAAAAGGGGGTAAATCAGATCCCTTGACCTACTGGCCATGCTTCCTTTATGCAGCCCAGCATGGGGTCCGCTTTCTGTGCTGCAAATGCACACTCCTGGCTCATGTCCAATTTTTCATTCACCTCTATCCCAAAGTCTTTCTCCGCAGCACTACTCTCAATCAATTCATGCCCCAGACTTTGCTGATATTGGTGAATGTCCAACCCAGGCACAGGATCTTGCTCTTGGGTTTCTTTATATGACATAGTACATCTCTACAGATATTGAAATTTTTTCCAGTTTAGTGCCTCTTTAATGTGATCATACTGACTTCTGTCCTTGCTGACAATAGTCCAAATGTGTGTGTAACAGACATTTCACACCTGGAACTAAATATAGGCAGATTGAGTAATTTTTTACTAGAACTTCATTAACACTGCCTACGTCAGTACCCTTTTGGAAGGCACATTCTCTTGGGTCAGGAAAATTCATTTAGCATATTCCAACAAAAACTATTTCAACGTCATTTAGATATAAAGTCATTTTTCAAGTCATATTCACAGACCTCTGATGACAGGCTCAGAGGTCTAAATCAAATTAAATTCTTTTTCTCTAGTTAATGTTTTCTAACAATGATTTCAGCTTCTATATTTCTTGTCTACAGTTCTTTTTCAGTTATAAAAGAAGAAATCCTACAATTGCATGTTGTTGGACTTTGCTTTCTTTCTGTTTAGGTTTTTAAACAGCTCTAGTGCCAAAACAATTATAAACAGAATGCTGAAGTTTACCTTCATTGAGAAATACCTCTGCTGCTGTGGAAATTGGTTTTGGTTTGATGGAGTTAAGAGATTCTGTGAATTGCACTTCCAAACAGTGAACAGTCCTTTGTGTAAAACTTTCATACTTGTCTGACATTTTGTATTAAAGAAGTTCATGACAATTATGACACAAGACTAAGTTAAAGCAGTTAATACATTTTCTTTTAGCCTTGTCTTTTTCTACCTGTGGTGTCATTGATGGTTTTCTTACAGTTCTACTATCAGGTAGTAATTTTTGGTCCTTTATAGTAGCAATATAAAATAGGGATAGTAGTTCCTTTCACCTTTGATGTACAGATTTGTAGTCATGCAAGAATGGTAGAACTTTAGATCTGAACTCCACCGCACAAAGTTTCAGAGAGGTTTTGGGTTTCAAAGAGATTATCAAAGAGGTGCAGAAATATTCATATATAGCTGACAACTGTCCCTTACATAGGAATTCAGTAATATTTTTTACACTTGCACAAAATAAATATGTTATTTCACTTAAATTACATAATTAAAGAAATTACTGTATCTTCTAACCCATTCAACTCCTTATCTGTCCTATGAGTAACAACACAAATATCTCTGTGGATAATGAAAAAATAATTTCCTTCTGGTCTTTTCTTCCGTATGTATGTAATTCTTGTAATAACGAGTAAGTTAGTGACTGCAAAAGTGAACGTAGCCCTCTCTGAGTCAAAAGTGATATTTGTATTTTATTGATAAATATACTGGTATAAAGAATGTGTGTAAAGGAAACAAATACTATATTTTTGTGAGGAAATGTAAAAAGTGGGCAGCAGAAATACAAAATTCTACGCTCTATCCTCCCACCTTGACTGTCACCAGGAGATGGGAACTGGAATAGTGAAATAAGCTGAGTAATAGAAAGACTAATATATTTTCTATGTCACTTGAAGAGAAAAGTAGACGAACAATATATTTCAAATAAGTTTTTAAGCCAAGACTTCCCTTTTTGTTTAGACTTTCCTCATTCAAAGATCAGTTCTGATTCTGTGAATAACTATCTGTTTCAATTTCCTAGAAATCAGCTTCAAGATCCTAAGCACTAAGCATGGTGAGTTTTGACCAGCAGTTATTTGAACTAGATTTAAATAGGTAATCTGGAAGTGGAAATTATATTACTGCCATTCAGCTGTCTCAGCCACATCATTCAAGACGAACATAGAGCAAAAGCTTGATAATTCCAGTATGTGTAAGCTGTACTTATGCTTCTGGTTTCCACATTTTTATATTTCATTGTTCTGCATGTATTTTTAAAAGCAACTTCCTGAGAATCTGATTTGGAGGCTTATTTAAGCAAGTGGTATTCTATTTTATTCAACACATGAACAGACAAAGCAGCCCCCAAAAGAGGTTGATTCATTTTTAATGAGATATCAAGTAAAAGCAAAATTCAGTAATAATACTTGTGTATGACTAATACTTGTCTAAGAAATATTATTGCAGGCTGTTAGTCTAAAATACTTTGAATAATGCCACTGACACTACTACTTATCACTGAGAGCTCAATCAACTGATAATGAAATAATGTAATTCCTTTCATCTGATTAACACTTAGAAATATATCTTCCCACTTATGTTTACAAGTAACTCCCTTCTTTCTCACTGACATGGAAATAAGCCTTTTAAAAGTCAAACAGGTAGATGAAGAACATACAGGAAAAGGATGGTGGAAGTGGAAAAAGGGTGATGAACTGGTTCCATATCGGATGCTCAGACTGTAGCAATTAATTGTGACTTTTTTTTTTCTTTTTTTTTTTTTTTTTTTTAAAATCAAAAGTCTTGAATGCCTGTGTTCAAATTATGCATAGCTTAATTCTGTACAAACTTCCCAGAGCCTTTAGCTGCACCTGTTGAGAAGAATTCTTCATGTCTTACGCAGGGACCCTACTCAAACGACATAAGAAGCAATAAATTGACTTGCTGCATTGGAAAACAAAACTTTTGAAACTTTCTTCAAGTCTGAAACAAATCAAACAAAAAAAAACAAAAAACAAAAAAGCCACCAAACAAATAAAAAAAACCCCAAACAATAAAAAAGAATGTTTGTTTTCTATGATAGAATGATTTAACATAACATGAAACTGGTTCTAGAAAGTTAAATTAATATAAAACTTAATCAATTAGATGTCACAGATAAATAAACATAAATGTGTATGAGCTAGTTGACACCATTCCAACAGGAAAAAAAGCATCATATGAATTTATGGAAATAATTAATTAAGAAAATTTAAAAAGTGTAAAGTTAAAAGATAAAGACCAGTGCAACAAATATGAGATAGAAGAAAACTGAAACTACTGTGTAAGACAGAAATTGTATTAACTTCATAAGAAATCATCACAAAACAACATTACTTTTATCAAAGAAAATGAAAGTTATTAGGATTCAGGTTTTATCCAAAAAGCGATTTGATATTATTGGTAGGAATTAAAAGCTAAGGAATAACAAAGTACAAACCATAAACTGATAAAACTAATATATATGAGCTGGGAAAACAAGCTTTATGATTTTAATCATGAAAAAGCTTAGTGTGATAAAAGTATTGGATCAGAAATTAACAAATATTCTTCAACTTCTTCTTGAAATAAATTCTAATCCCTTTGAGGTTAGGAATGGAAGACACAATTTCTTAACTAAACCTGGCATAAAACTGTGATTGTTCTCATGTTTCAGAATCTGTGTTTCCCCTAGATTTTCTCCACAGTGGATGTGCTTTCGCAGTAAAAAACACACAAGTGCAGGAAATAAGGAGGAAACAATTATTTGATATTAATGTTAAATTAGTTGTTCCATTACACCCCCAAAACATATAATAATAAATGTGGCAGTATCCTCAAGGAACAGTTGACATTGAAACACATTTAGATATCCTTGGAATCTGACATAATTTTAATGTTTGACAAACCTATTGACAATAATCCTAAATCACTTTCCTACTTCTACTCCTAAATAATCAAAACAGAGAACTTTATTAATAATAAGTTGCATTATCACAGAATTAAAATTAAAAAAAAAAAATTATAGACCAAGATATATTTAAGACAAACAGTACTAAAAAGTAGTGGGTTTTTCCCAAAAGCAAAAAAAAAAAAATCTTCCACATTAAAGTCATCGTGTTCTGTTAACTTCAAACTTGGAAATAATGTTTCCTGAGGGTAGAAACCATATGTATTCATTAGAAAATGGGAATCAGAATGTGAATGAAAAATACTGAATACTAATTGTTGAGCTTCTGCCACAACCTTTAACAGAATTCAGGGCTTCAGGGGCTACAAATATTTGTAGCAACTGCTTTTAGACAAGCAAGGCCATTATTGAAGGTTTAAATTAGAAACAAAGAAACAAATTTTTAAAAAGCACATTGCCACCACCAACAAAAAAAACCCCACTAAACCACCAAAAATACTGAAGCTTAGGAAGTGTGGGTGAAGTGGGTGAAATGGGTGAACAGTGAGGTGGAAGTAGCTGAATGTCAGAGCTCAGAAGGTTGTGACCAGCTCTGAAGAGTCCAGTGGGAGATCTGTAACTTGTGATGTTTAGTTCTCTTCAATATATTCATCGATGACCTGCATGAAGGGACAGAGTGTACCCTCAGCACATTTGCTGATGACACAAATCTGGGAGGAGTGGCTGACACACCAGAAAGCTGTGCTGCAATCCAGTAAGACCTGGACAGGCTAGAGAGCTGGGCAGAGAAGAACCTGATGAAACTGAACAAGGGCAAGGGTAGGGTGATGCACCTGGAGAGGAATAACCCCATGCAACAGTACAGGTTGGAGGCTGACCTGCTGGAGAGCAGCTCTAAGGAAAGAGATCTGGGAGTCCTGGTGGACAACAGGATGACTATGAGCCAGCAATGTACTCTTGTGGCCAAGAAGGCCAGTGGTACCCCAGGATGCATTTAAAAAAGCATGGCCCGCAGGTCAAGAGAGATCACCCTCCCCCACTACTCTGTCCTAGTGAGGCTGTACATGAGGAAAAACTTCTTTACTTTGGGAGTGGCAGAGCACTGGAACAGGCTGCTCAGAGAGATGGTGAAGTCTCCTTCTCCGGAGACATTAAAAACCCACTTGGATGCTTTCCTGTCCAACCTGCTCTTGGTGCACCTGCTCTAGCAAGGGGGTTGGACTAGATGATCTCCAGGGGTCCCTTCCAACACTGTATCATTCTGTGCTTCTGTAATACCCAATAACAAAACAGCAGGGTAGTTATTTCATTTTTATAAGTCTTCTACAGATCTCTTCCCCTGGTGTGTTCAGGCATTTATTTGTCTAGAAATCGATTTGCAAACACTAGAACAGCTCCAGTGAGATTTTCTTGTGACTCATCTTTCTGATTTCTTGGAATTCAGCAAATTTTTATTTGGGAAGCTTCCACTCTGAGGCATCTCCCAGTACAAATGGCTTGCTCTAGCAACCCTGGCAGATTTCTATCTGAACAGTGCAAATTCATATTGCAAATTAGTTATAGAATTGTAGAATGGTTGGAGTTGGAAGGCACCTTGAAGATTGTNGATTGTCTAGTTCCACCCCCCTGCCATGGGCAGGGACCCCTCCCACTAGGCCAGGTTCCTCAAAGCCCCTTCCAGCCTGGCCTTGAACACTTCCAGGGACTGGACACCCACACACTTCCCTGGGCAACCTCTTCCAATACCTCACCACCCTCACAGGAAAGAATTTCTTCATAAAATCTAGACAAAATGTATACTATTTCATTTGAAGAATATCAGCCCTCATTCTATTTCCAGAATCCCCAGTAAAGAGTCTCTCATCTTTCCTGTAGCCCTGCTTTAAGTACTCAAAGGCCACTACAAGGTTTTCCTGAAGACTTCTCAAGGCTGAACAACCCCAACTCGCTCGGCCTGTCTTCACAGGAGAGTTGCTCCAGCCCTCTGATCATCTTTGTGACCCTCCAGATTCACACCTACAGGTCTGTGTCCTTCTTATGCTGCGCCCCCAGAGCTGGACACAGTACTCCAAGTGTGGTCTTACAAGAGCAGACTGTACAAAAGGGAAGGACACTGTTGGTACCCTGTGATTTTACTGCAGTCCATATGAAAGGCTGGACCATATCGCAGAAATTTTACTTACCTCAAGCAATGAGTTCACAGTACCAAGAATTGAAAATGCCTTTGGGTAGTACAGTCTACACATAACTGTGGAAGGCTGTCACAGCAAAGCATTCTGGTAAGGCTATGAGACCTAACTTTTTGTGATTTACAATAAATTATTACTGCTGTGCACTGAATCTTGGACTGCCTTCATAAAAATGGATTTTCATCATTCCAACATTCAAACTTTACTGTCTAGAATTCTCTCTGAATTATGTTAGAAATACAAGCATACCTGAGGACAGGTGCACCTTGGGGAGCTGCTTAACAACATCACAGAGTTGTGACTCAGAACTAATTTCAGGAAGTCCATATGAACATCACTGCAGTGATTGCCCATGTCCCATTATTGCTTTTTCGCCTTTCTTATTCTTTCAGATCTGTATATCCCAGTCAAAAATACTGGATCCAGTCATATGCTGTACTTAGCTTATTGAGATTTTTTTTTTTCCTGCAGGATGGATGACTAAAAAACATATTCTGTACTTTTAGTCTCTTATAATGCAATACTTGTCCAGCTTAATATAAATTTCATTGTAAAGAGCTAATATTTACACCAATGTAGCGGACAGTAACAGTTTGTCCAAGACATACTATCTTTCTCAAAATCCTTTTAAGTATTTCTATTCTTCAAAGCGATGTTAGCATTTCCTCCCTGTTTCTCTCTCCCTCTCTCTCTTATTTTATTAAAGCATTCACATTTTTAATGACCTTTCTGCCTACTTAACTCTCCCCACAGGAAAGAATTCCTGTTCTTATGCCCAGTGATTTATTTTAGTGTTTCTGTGGAATAATCCATTTCTGTGGAATGTAGACATTCATTTGTGGCCAGTGAAGTCAGTAATATGTTTTTAACTGCTTCATCCACCCCCATATCAGTGCCTAATATTATTAACACCTGTATTTCTAGTTATGTGCATATTTCCTAAACATCAGTTCCACTGCATTGCTCTCTTAGGATCAGTCTAATAAAGGTAGCGTGGTGTTTACAAATTCTAAGAAGCTTTCCCCATATGAGTTTCCTCGTGATAATCTAAATAATATATGAGCATGACCTTTGTGCATTTGAATTGGCTTCATATCCTGAAGGATTCTTATCCTTATTGTGTTCTGATTCCTCATGTCCCTCCAGTCTGAGTTCCAGCAAACAAAGCCAAGCCATACAGTTACAAGTACAGATATTGCCTTTCTCACTGACGCCAAGCTAATGAAGATAAGTGAGGTTAGAGCCTTAAACTATGGATTTGAATCAGGATTTTGCACTATAGTTTGAAGCTGTGATGAACAGCTTGCTGGAATAAAGTCTTTTTTCTCTTGGAAGAAATTTTGAGGAAAATGGGAAGGGAGAGTTGAAATTTCTGTGTTGAAATCTGTCACTCTAGAGAATCCATAAAAAATAGACTACAAACCATTGGCTCAATTCTGATCTTTGCTACAAGACCAGCTTGAGTCCCTTATTCCCCAGGAAGTTTCACCCGCAACTGGTGAATTAATATAAATATTCTGACCACGCATACAGTTCTATATCTAGCTTGCTAGAAACTATAAACCATTTTTAACTCACAACTATGTATAAATACGGCTTTTACTTATGTAATTTCTGTCTACCATATGTTTCATCTTGGCAGTCTTGTTCTTTAATTTTAGAGCATGTAGTTTCATAGTTACTGTCGAGAAATGATGCATATAACTCTGTTTGACTATTTGTTTTACAAACACACATATATATATAGTAGAAGAACAAGACATACCATAATAATTTACCTTACCTATATGTAATTTCTGACAGATAAAAATTTAGGTAACTGTAGTTCAGATATGGTACCTAGAATAATGTCACTTTAATAGAAGTCAACATTTTGTGGGGACTGGTATACTTCACAGCAAAGTGACATACTGCAAGCTGGCTTTTTTATTTGACATGCTGCACCTTAGAAGGCACGTCTGAGATGAAATAAAATACTGTGCAATGCCTTTAATTTCTATCAGTAATGGGCCATACCCAAAAATGCCTTTGCCCATATCTATATACCACTGAAGTGAAAATCCTTTTATCTACAACAGCCTGATACTTATTAAAATGCTACAAAATCACCAATATTCTTTAGAATACAGCATGTGAAAAGATATTGATGAAGCTAAGAAATAATAGGGACGGTTGGAGAAAACATGAGAAAAATACAAGTGAAATTTTTGTATGAAGGCTTCTTACCTCTTTTGTATGCTTTGGTACTGCTGCAAGAGATTAGCAATAAATGGATATATAAATAACTTCTCCATGATTTCTTATTTTTGTCCATGCTCTCCAGCTAACTCAGTTTTATGCCCTTTACTCACAAAAAGTAGTTCTTAAACCACCCAACTCCCTAAGATCAAGAAGATTGTCCTTACTATTAAGTTTGACTCAGAAAATAATGTGCAAATGAGATGCCTATAATCTCTTCAGATTTTCACTGAGCAATATAGAATCATAGAATGGTTAGAGTTGGAAGGGACCTTAAAGATCATAGAGTTCCAACCCCCCTGCCATGGGCAGGGACACCTCTCCCTAGAGCAGGTTGCTCAAAGCCCCATCCAGCCTGGCCTTGAACACTTCCAGGGATGGGGCATCCACAACTTCTTTGGGCAACCTGTTCCAGTGCCTCACCACCCTCACAGGAAAGAATTTCTTCCTGATATCTAATATAAATCTCCCCTCTTCCAATTTAAAACCATTGCCCCTTGTTCTGTTTTATAGAAAAATATCTTCTGAAGCCCTCCAGAAAGCAACAATCACAGAAATGGTCTAAATTGATTTTTTCCAGGGTAGTATTCAAAATCTGACCAATCAATAGACTGAAAGATTTTCACGGCAACTTATTTGTTCTTGGAGATATATATTGTGTTTTGAGGAAAAGAAAACATTTCTCTTAGTTTTAAAAGTCGAATTAATAGAGCTTTGCAATTAACTAAGCCTTCAAAGAGTTATTATTAAAAATGCCTGTTTAGTGCAAGCACTTCTGAAATGCGTACAAGATAGAAATAAAATGCTATCACCGATCAGTGAATTTGTAATCACCAACAAGAGATTTGTAATGGCATAAAGACATTTTAGTTTCTTTGAATCAGATCTTTGCCTAGTATAGATCAAGGTAGATCTACTGATGGCACTTGATACATAGGGTTTTATAGCTGCTGCAAATCCATGCTTTCTGAGATTAGAAAAGGTCATGCATTAAAAAAGACCTTCTGAAGAGTACAAGCCATAGAATATCCCTCAGTAGTTATTACAGCAACCTCAACAATTCACTTCTGGGCCCTCTTTTAAGACGTCTTCAGACTCTAGTCTAGTCCGATCTGTTCTATTCTGTTGTTTTAAGACTGCAAATGCTGAAAGTACTATATTCAGAGCAAGGGCTCTTTAACTGGAATAGTTCTGCACCACATTTCTGTTCAGTCCTGAACTAGATCAATATTATTTTCTGTTAACTACTTATTTCTCGATGTTAACCTCACGGATGAGTTTTCAGTCCCACCCTTGCTATGAAAGAACAGAAATCATAGAAATTAGAACCAGCTTTGATATGCCAGGAGGTTTTTTCAGTTTAAAGCTAGTACTTTCACTGGAAATGAAATCATGGAAAGAAACAACCAGCCAAACACGCTTGCTCGTTCATACAGTTATACAGCAAAAGCCCATGTAATGTGTACAAGCAAATGAATGCTTTTGTTGAAGCTTAAGGTCTGTCACTTCAAACAGCTAAGCAGCTATATCATAATGATTCCATTTATCAACATGCACATCAAAACACATTCTACTACCCTAAAGTGGCAAAATGTCTCTATCGTAGCAAGTTTCACAAGGCCTTTGTTAAAGAAGAGAGTTCTTTTCACTCCTATGCATGTTGGCAGTGAGGTTATGCTCTGAGAATTCATTCCTATGCCAGAAACTTGGTTTCAAAGTTATTATGATGTAAAAATAAAGCTAAAACAATAACAAGTAATTTTGTGCATCATTTCGTCATTCATCAATTATTCAACAACAGTCAACTCTTTACAATACATGCAATCAAAGTCCCCATAGAATTTTCTGGGAAATAATAGCACACTATTCAATAATACCAAATTTTTGAGTATATTATTGAAAGAATTTTCAGACCACAAGAGAAGTTTACAGATTACTAATGCATATACAAATACATGGAATATTAGATTTTTTTCTTCCATTGTGAAAAAGTTTATATGATATTTTTCCATCTAAGAGTGAGAAAATATATTTCTTGTGATATGCCATAGACCAATCAATCCAAATTATATGTGATCTGATTCTTGAAGAATAAAATCAGCTGTGGCAGTGTTTATATTAATATAAATGACATGCATTAAACACCAAAAAATATTAATTGTAGTTTGGGTTTTTTCCCCTTAACCAATAAGTGACTGGAAATCTATCTAAAATTCTAGGGATCAGAATTATTTTAGGCTTTTAAAAACGCCAGCAATTGTTAACAGAATGACAACTTTTGAAGAAGCTTACTATTGAAAATAAACGCCTGAATAACTGCTAACTTTTAGTGTCTTCATTTTCTTTCTCATTTATTTTTTAAAAAACCATTCTAAGCTAGCTATGATTAGAATGATGAGTTTCACTACCATGATGTCCCAGCACCTTCCTCCTGCAATCCTACAGAGAAATTCAGATTAGGTAGGGATCACCAGAATTTTAGCTACTCATGTGAAAGTTTGACATATTTTTCTTAGAAAGAATGTTCACTACATCTCCTTTCACCCGTCTTACACATTATTTTCAATATCAGTTCCAGAGCAGAAATTGCAACACATAACTGATAAATTAAAAAGGTACTGAGCAGCCAGCAGAGGTACGTGAGTGATATATTTTTAAAAAAATTGTCTGCATAAAATTGTATAATGAAATACCAGAAATGCTAGGAAGTGATCTAAAGAAAAGCAGAGATTATTCAGGATGGCATTTTATCTTTAGGATGCTTCCATCCATCACAACTCAGTAGTCTATCATGACTTTTATGTTAAGGACCATTGGGTAAGTGCCTCCATTGTATTTAACAGATTGGTTCCCCAATAAGCAACCTGAGGTCAGAGGTCTGTCTTCACATCCTGCAAATGTGCGCTTGAACTTGTGTTTAATTATTTCTTTTTTTCATGGCCAAAAACATAATAGAAAAAACAGACATTGAATTGAAATAAGTAGATAAGAAAACCATCATTCTCTCAAAAGCATTTATCCAAACTATTCAGTGAGCTAGTCTGCTAACCAAAACCAAAACAAAACAGAGCACACCAGATTGCAGTTCGAGAACATTTCGGGGGTAATCCTTTGGGGTTGTGATATCTGTTCCAGAGTGCTTTAAACGCTGTTACCTTCATTGCTTCCTGCTGAAGATTGATCTGATCTCTGACACCAACAGCTGCTCAAAACTTTTTTTGCTCATTATTTACCATTTAATCAGTAACAGCAGTGCACCACTGGACCTTGTGCAGTCCCACATCCCTTGATCTTTTCTTTGCTCCACCACAATCCTCCCTAAATGACGTCTTCATCTGCTTTGCATAATTTTACCACAGGGCTCAACAGGTACAGAGGTCCTCACATTGGCTTCCACACCATAGATTAATGTTGTCTGTTTTTCACAGCAGACAGTTAAGCATCATCATTTTTCTAGTCTCTTTTCATGCTTACTCTTTAACTTTTCAGAGCAGTAGGTCATAAAAGTTCTTTAAGCTGAAATATCGCCTTAAACTGTTTAATTGAGATTTTTAATAGGACACTGTTTTTAAATTTGCCATGCACAAAGATCAGCAGAGAAGAGAGCAAAAAAATCTCTTCAAAAGAATCTTACTTTTTTCAGATATGACTACTGCTGAAAGGTCTAGCTAGAGAGTTGGGTGAAGGAAGTGGTTGAGGAGAAGTGACAGACAGAAATACTTCAACTGGCAAAAAGGCTGCTCACTCTGGGAGCACAAGTGGCTCACTCTGGGCTCCTTTCGCAGGTGAAGAAGAGAGGTTGCTGTTGTCCAAAGGAAAAGAGGATCTTGTTACAGTCCTATCAAGAAGCCAAGTTGCTTATATTCTGCTAAGTTGCTACTATTCATTTTGAATAAAAATACTCTCTAAAGCAAAGAAAGGTATCCTTTGATGCCATTGCGTGCCTTGAGGGGTTTTTTCTTCTATTTCAGAGGAAGCCTTATGAGTCACTTGAATGAAACCACATCTTTCCAGTGTATTAAGGCTTCATATAAAGAAATTCTACTTCAGAAAAACTAACTCAAAATTATTATTCCAAGTTGAGTTACATGATAAGATAGTTATTTGCCTCTAAGTAATGAGTTCTTCAACGCATTACACATTAATCCTAAGAAATAATATTTTTTTAATTTACATATTTCTCCTAAAAAAATCCATTTAACCAGAACATCAAAATTCTTTTTTTTTTTTCAGCTCTAAATTATTAAATATTTTTTTAAATATATTTCTGTGCATATTAATTATTTTAATATCCTCCTCCGTTCCCATTGAGGTACTTGTGTAATGACATTACAGCAAGGAAATGATAGGAAAGAAAGGGTGGTGGGTTTTTTCAGATCAATTTATCACCCACTCCAAAGAGCAGGTGTTTGGCATGTAGCCTTGATTTCTGAAGAGCATCACTGATTTCCACATTTTTCTGTGCATATGGAAAAGTATTTCGTTATTCCAAACAGTTGAAAACAGTCTTGTTCCCAGAAAGAGGAAGGTTTTCTTTTCAAAACCAAAAGCCTTAACGCCTTCTAATCATACTAAGGTGTATGTTTCATATTCTCAGTCAGTAACAATTTATCTGTATTCATCACAGTTTATTTTTTCTCTTTCTTTTCTAAAATTTGACATGGATTCAGCAAAAAATCTTATATTATGTTGTGGTATTACAAATTGAGTCTGCATTATAATCAGGAATCAAAATTTGCCATTTTGGCATTCACAGCTGGATAGGTCTTGAAAAGCTTTGCACAGCTGACTGAACTCAAGGGCATCCTAACATATGCATAAACAAAAACACATCACTTTTTCCAGAGTCAACATTTAGTAACTAATCCTGTACATTTAATTACAGATAAAAATGTCACACACATGGCAAATCTCCCTCTGCTGGACAGTCACCATCTGACTTCATTTGGACACTACATAATGACCCTGGTGCTCTTTTGCCTTTATGGAATGAAGAAAGCTGCAGTTTTCAGAGCAGTTACTTCTTTATCTCTCCCTCCTCTCTCCTTTTCCACCCTCCCTTTCTATCTTGACCTTTTGTTCTCAGCTGACCAAGTTTATGGTGAATGTGAGTCCCACTGTATACTCTGTTTTGTTGAACTTCTCCTGCTTATATTAAACCCTTTTGTCTTCCTCTGTGGGGATTTCCTCATCTCCAAATATCTTCATGAAGTCAAAAGAGGTTAAATTATTTTATAGACAAATTTTGCCAGTGTGTTGCCCAGTTTGCATAATAAATGTAAAACAGATTTTCCTTTCTTCTGTGTCTTGATTAAAAAAACTATTGAAAGGCAAATATCCAATTAAGTCAGATGTTTTCTTGAAAAGGGATGAACAAGCAAATATTAGCAATTTCTGTATAACCATCCTTCTAGTCCTAGATTCTACATGTATACTACTCTCCACAAATTTCCTTTGAATAAACACAAATGTGTAAATATAGGCAGCTCTCCATACAAAATAGGACAAGCCTAGCTGCCAGAAGGACAATACAGAACATCTTGGCGTATCTTCCTCTTTATACGCCATCTACTCAGGAGAGACAGGGAAAAAAGTTTCCAATTCTTGTAAAGAGACAGAATTTAGGAAGTGATGAATGGAGATCAGTGGCCAATGAACTTAAAGGAACTGGCTTGTATAAAAGTAACTGTTTATAACAGATCTGTTCGTGAATTTAAATGCTCGAGGACCCACATCTGTTCCACAAATATGAAAGAGCAGTAGAAATGTTTTGGGATGTTATCATAACAGCAGTTGCTTTGGTAAGAACTTGTACTTTAGTATGCTTAACCTAAACAAAAGTTAAAAATGATATGATAAAGAATATGCTTCTCTCTTGCAGTTTGTTCTTCCAAATTTCCTACGTCCCACACAAAGTCTCAGGCTGGCACTTACGATCAAATTTGTTTTCAATACATACAATTTGCCTGGTTCTCCTGCAATCAGTCTTATCCATCTGAGTGTTCACTAGTTTAACTTGTTGGGGTTTTTTTGTTTTTTTTTTTTTTTNTGTTTGTTTGTTTGTTTTTCCTTATTGTTTGCTTGGCATGTTCAACTCTCTTCGAAGTGTTACCCTCCAGGTCAATCCAGTTGTTCATTATAGGTCAAAACTACAAACTGGCGGTAGAAAGTTGTACTTGTCCTTTAATAGTAGCAGCCACAAGTCCGGTAAGACTACCTCAACAGTTAATAATTAGGGTAAACGAGAAAGTACAAGTGTCTGAAGTGTGTATGTTGATTTTAGCGACTGTTGATCCAGAAAAATAAAATAAAATTTTTTTAAAAAAAGATAGAAACATTTAATCTATTTTATCTTTAAAAACATCGTTATTCCTATGTAAATGGAAATCCAGCCTCCAAGTTGGAATAATAATTCATTCGTCAATGTGTCTGTGATACCTGTAAGAAATTGGCCAGGTAATAATGACTTGGTGCAGAAACTGCAAGAAAATGTCCAGTAGCAATATATAAAGACAAACTGTAAAAAAGAACATAAAAAGCTCAATGATTTTATCTTCTTTTTTTGAGGCAGTGAAAAGAGGTTGGGAAGAGGAACTACATTTCTTGGTGTGTGTGGACGGAGCAGACATGGGAAGTGGTAATAAGCAGTGAAAGATTTGAGTCATAGAAAACTGTAGGGAGAGAGTGCCTGGTAGAAGGAGGGCTGTGGTGATAGTTATCACACTAGCTTGTCTGCTTTTTCTCCTGTTCATTAGAGGAACTAAAAAGGACCTCGACACATCTTTGGTCCAATCTGGTACTTGGTCAACCTCACCTCAGCCAAGAATTACCCTGACAACTTTGTTGCCGAACCGACAAAGTATACCACTGGAGTTAGGCGGTGCTTAGAATGAAACGGAGGTAGCATATCACAACAAAATACTTGTAGCACAGGGATAGTAGTATAGTTACCTCATAATATGCTGGCTGTAAATGGTATGGTAAACTGGGCTATATTTTTTTTTGTCAGTAACCCTCTATTTCACAACTATTCACAAAGCTTGTCTCTGGAGATAAAAAATTTTTGTACTGCTCATGTGAGCCAAATAAAATCAGTAAGCATGAAAGCCCCATCTTGTCAAGCATCTTGTCATAGCCTTCTACAGATCCTTTAAATGGGAGAACTTGCATATAAGGTAAGGAAAAATACAGAGAAATGGAAGGAAACAAATTTTACTCTGATCTCCTGTTGTTATCTGAAGGTTTACCAGGATGCCATTTCACTTCATTTACTGTCAATTAGAATTTGTCTTTGCATTCTGAGAATACAACTCACTGAGTTAGGCAGACTGACAGTTATTGCCACAATATTACTTCTGAATTTATGTCTCTTTATATAACACTATAAGAAGTATAGAAATAAGAATATAGTAATAATGCACAGGAAATACTTTTTTATGTTTTTATTGCTGGAATGCAACTTCTTTATTCCCGTATAAACACTATTGTTTTTTATATTGTCAGTATAATGTTCCCTCTTAACAGAAATAATATTTCTCAACACATTTTCTACACCACCCCATTATCTTCCTTTGCCACCATCTGTATGCTTGAAGCTGCTTAACTTAATTACAGACACATCATACTTTGCAATTAGTACCTTACTGGATAACTTTACCAAGACCAGTACATATGTGCTAAACTTAAAAAGAAAATAATACAGGATAGGGAGATTTTGTTTGCGTTTTGGGGGTTATTTTGTTTGCTTGGGTTTTTTTCCCCAGGGTCATACAACTTCCAAGCAAAAAGTCAAGAAAAAACAAGATCCCATTTGTTTATGGTGCAAAAATATACATTAGGAATCCTTTAATTTATCGATAAAGAGACACTATTTATTCAAATATCAAAATATCAAATATTCAAAAAAAGCAAGTTTTGTATTAAAGGATTTTATCAAAGCCTTTCATTGTGGAATCCATTTTGCAAGAAAAGTTATAATGCACGATTAAACTGCGTATTCATTAAAATGACTTATTTCACAGAACATTATTCTACATAACATGGTAAAAACATGTAATTTTATATTTACACTACAGTGATGTTTGCATGTCTAGAAAACAGAAGGCAACTCACAGACTCATTTTCACACAAATCCTGTATCTCCCTGAATTACCTGCTTAACTACGTCACTGAATCGTCGTAAAAATACTATGTGCAACTTCATAATGCTTCAAAATCTTCATTTAAGAAAATTTATTTCTTAAACTTTTAGAGGAGATTTTGAAATTTCTTAAGAATCTCCTACTAATTATTTTTTCTTGGTAAAAAGGGACTTTGAAAAGAATTTCATGTTAGATATTAGAAATAGCAAGAATCTTAAAAAAACCCCCACCCAAATAACAAAAAATAACAACTGAACAACATGTCTCTAATTTATAGAGCTTTCTGCATTAGCTTATTTTTTGATTAATCAGTCAGCAATGAGATAAGTGCGGAAAGATTAGAATGATGTTTACATAAGCCCTAACTCTCTTTTCGACCTCTGAAATATCTGTGTGTCATGGACAAATCAATCTCCTTAGTTAAAAAATATTTCAGTATTACACATAAGTTAAATATAATCATACTTTCTTTCATTAGTGTTTCCAGTGAATGGGGATATAGATAGAAATAAAGAAACCTATTTTTGCATTAATATTTTCCTCACTAGATGTGGATTTATGGATATCTAGAGTCCAGTTCCAAGCTTTCAGTATATCTGTACTTTAGCAAATTTTATAAAAAATGTTAGTAATTTTTTTTTTTATTTTTTTTTGGCCTAAATGACTACATTCTGGCAAAAGCCACTGGGAAAATGTCAGTTCATACTCATTCCAAATCATGACATTGTTTAATTTTCTGCTAGGAAGAACAGAAAAAAGGTTTTTGTTTGCTCCACTAACAATCACAAAATAAATTCAATAGGGAACTCATCTACTGATGCTGCAAGGATACTACAAACACTTCATCCAACAGAAAGGAAGGTAACAAAAAACATTTTATTTGGTCAACACCTTAAGCTAAAATCAGACAAGCACATTCAGTTTCTGTCTGTCAGAGAACAGTTTCTGATGAATCTTTAAAACACTGGAGTGTAACACATTCATATTCTTAAAACTGTTAAATATTTGGCAGCATGTTATTAACCTTCTATGTACCAAAATGTGCTTTGTTCTTTCCTTTCTGCTTTCATGTTCAGACATTTCAAACAACCAGTGTATTTAATACCAATGCAAATGGAAGAAGTTTAACACATCATGTTATTGTTAGCATTCCAGCCTGTGTATGTTCGTTTTGTCATTTTGCATCATAAATGCTGCAGGACATGAGTGTATATTTTGAAAAAAATAGTGTAAAAATTATAAAGTTAAAATGAAGTTATATTTTGCCTTTCCCTTTGATGACATTATTCTACATATGGGCCTAAACCTTTGTACTGAAATTGTGTCTATGCTTGTATTTTTTATTATTTCTCTCTCTGTTTGTTTTCATGGATTTAGATACTGCATATTTCCCCAAAACGTGACAGTGTAATTTTCAGTTAAATTTCACTGACTGATAAGAAATGTTGCTTTTCTGTGATTCAGACCATGGGTAGTCACTGCAGTAGAGTACCATAAAAAAGTCACTGGAGTACCTTTATAGGGCAGTGGATTATGGGACATCTTAATGATAAGAGGACAGTAGACATATGCAGTGCTTTCCTGTAGATGCAGAGATCATCACTATAAAGGCTCTTTTGGGATAGGAAAATCTTCTCTTAGACTTAATTTTCCCACCTTGTAAGGTGAGATTGACTAATGTTTTTCAGACATTGAAGGGAAATGCTCAAGAAAATATTTGACAATACGTTGTCTGCTTCATCAGTCTGGGATATTGTTTTGTTATGCACAAATAATTAATTGGCAAGGAAACAGCTAGTAAATTCACCTTCTTAGTGTAGATATTGGCAGCAAAGCACCACTGCACCTTTTATGCTAACTTTTTATTTTATTTCTATTGCCTCTAAATACGGAAAACTGGTAATAGATAGAAAAATAAAAAATTAGTTGTAAAATCAATGTTGAACAAAATAGATTTTAAGGGACAATCTAAATGCAGTGCTACAAACACTTAACATTTGAATCCTGAATTCTCATTGCTAAGTGTAGGAAAAATGTATTAGCTCATACTGTCCTCCATATTCCTAGAAGCTGAAGCCTGAATTCTATTTACCCTTAGTCAATGAGATGATGTCTGTCTAGCATGTTAAACAACTTTTGAGATGTGACTTGGATCAATTTTGGAAAAGAGATGCATTATAATGTTGGACTTGGACATGTTGTTGATTTTTAATTCTTTTAATTACTTGTTAGAAAAAAAAACAAATTAGTCCATCATTAACATCAAACACAAATATTAATTATAGAATCATAGAACAGAATCATAGAATGATTCCGGTTAGAAGGGACCTTAAAGATCATCTAGTTCCAACCCCCCTGCCAAGGGAAGGGACATTTCCAACTAGACCAGGTTACTCAAAACCCTGTCCAGACTGTCCTTGAAATCTTCCAGGGATGAGGCATCCACAGCTTCTCTGGGCACCCTGTTCCAGTGCCTCACCACCTTCACAGGAAAGAATTTCTTCCTAATATCTAATCTAAATCTCCCTTTCTCCAATTTAAAACCATTCCCCCTTGTCCTATCACTAGACTTCCTGACAAAGAGTCCCTCCCCATTTCTCCCATAGGACTGCTTTAGGTATTGGAAGGATGCTATAAGATCTCCCTGAAGCCTTCTCTTCTCCAGGCTGAATAATTCCAACAAGTACTGATCAGTACTTGTACAGCATCAAGATTGTCTCTCCAGCATGTCAACCCCACCACACAGGTTGGTGTTATCAGCAGACTTGCTAGGGGTGCATTCTATCCCACTGTCCATGTCTCCAACAAAGATGTTGAGCAACACTCATTAATGATTGGTCTGGAACAGGTTACACAAATATATTACCAATACAAACACCCAAACTTAAGACACCTATCTAAAATTAGATACATGCCCAAAATATGAAACAAGTTTTATCCTGTATAGACAGTTGAGATTAATAGAAAGTTATATAAAGTAGAACCATGATTATACAATGTCAAATTCAGTAATATATCCAAATACAATAATCTCTTCTTGTGATAAGAAACATCTTTTAGATGTAGCATTTTATAAAAAGAGGAGGTGACAAATGACCAAAGAGAGAAAAAAGCTTCAGTGGTATGGTGGGTTGACCTTGCCTGGACACTGGGTGCCCATTGAGTTGTTCTATCACTCCCCTCAACAGATCCCCTACCAAGATCTTGCCCATCCCCAGCCTACTGGTGGAGGGGGGAAATGCTGGAGAGACAGTCTTGATGTTGTACAAGTACTGATCAGCACTAGCCAAAACACTGTTGTGTTATCAACACTTTGCTAGTTACCAGTACAAAGTACAGCACTATGAGGGCTGCTGTAGGGACAATTAAGTTGATCTCAGCTACACTCAATAGAGATGGATAATTTACTATCTTAATTTTAGCAATTGTATGTATATACACAATTAATATATTTTATGGTAAAAGAATGAAGAATCAAAGAATTGAAGTAAAATTCTGAAGTGTGATACCAGTTTACAGCTCCGAAACATCCTAGACAATAATGTCCCATAGCAATGTTTTAAGAAGAAAGTAGACAACTTTTAGAGAATTGAGAGAAATTACCAGAGAATACTTCCTCCTAAGTAGGTGCTACTTCTTCACCCTGTAGAGACAGAAGGAAAACAAACAAACAAATGTTAAATGAAATCCAAATACAATAATGATTACTTAGTAGCTGTTGTTTACTCACCCTACAGATGCTCCTGTATCCAAAGTCAAAGTTACACAGACAATATTTAACAGTCAACAATTGTTCTCAATTAGCAATTTTTACCATTTGTACAACAGGTTGGAAATTAAATTTAAAAATGGAACAGTACAGTGGGGAAAGGGAAGGGAAGGGAAGGGAAGGGAAGCCGAAATGGTCAAATGGAAAAAGCAACCCTGAATACAAGTAGAAGAAGACTAAATCTTTTGGAACTACCCATTGTCACTGTCTATCATTTTTGGAGTCATGAAGCTCCACAGAGTATGACTGCTTACTTAGTTTCTAATCTAACTGTGATTCAATAATTTCTGAGATCAATTGTCTTTTCCTACTATTTTATTTTCAAATTGGAGGTCAGAATATGCTTAAACTTCAGGTTGGAAAAGCAGTGAAAGCACCTGAATAAAGTTTTACTCTCTGCAAGTTAAAAAACTCATAAATACTCATTGTGTTTATCTCTACAAAATAAACTAATGTGTGTAATGTATGCTTTACTTTTTTTCTTTCTTTTTTCTTTGTTTTACTATACACAAATGATTCAGAAACAAAGTACAATTTCTTAAGTCTGTTCTTTGTTATTTTTCCTTTCAGTATTATTCCCTTCATAATTCTGAGGAAAAAAAAAAATTGTAGTTGATGACAAGAATCCATTGTTTGGATTGTTTTTCTTTCACCTAACCAATTATGCATTTCTATTTTGAGTGAATAATAAGAAATAACAGGCAAAGATTTGCGAAGATGTGCAAATACTTAGAACACTGTACTGACAGCATGCTCAAATACAGAAGAAATATTTTCAAACTGTAACTTAAAATATTAAATTTATAATTTTGTATCTGCATAATAATTTGCACTTTTTCTTAAAATAAGAAAAAGGAATATTTCATTAAAAAGGTAAGTACAGGATGAGCACAAATAATGATACAGAGAGAATGGACTCTGCATACTCAGTTGCTGCTGAAATCTCCGTAGATATGAAGGATGTTCAGAATTTGAAGGATCAGATGTAGAGCAACCATGCTTAATTTTGAAGGAAATATTTATGCTCCGGGTTTTTTTCCTACTGTTTACCTTACTGTACTGAGATAAGCAGGAAGATGTAAATGAAAGTGTCACAAAGTTATTTTTATTTAAAGGGCACCATAGAAAGGATGATAAGGTATGACTATCTCTTTATCAAGAGCATTTACTTTTCATCTGTGATAGTAATTAATAGTTGAATGCCTGATCTCTTCTGACTTTTTCTAGCTATACCCTAGCTATACATTTCTAGCTAGACATTGATCCTCCTCATTAATATTCTAACATATTCCTTGTCAGGATCATCAGTGCATTTTTCCTTTGTGCTGTCACCCCTTGCACCTTTGGCTGTTGATTCTGAGCAGCCTCCACTGGTGTGGAACTCTGAGGAAGACTCTGTCCTCCTCACACTATGGCCCACAAAGGATCTGCACCTCACAGAGGCACAATGCTCTTGTACAGACTCACCAGTTTGGCTGTGTGCGATCTACTGTACATGAGATATAGAGGGAGATGCAGTGATCATGGACGTGACTACCAGTCTTTTTGCTGTTACTGTATTATTACCTATAAGCAGATTCCAAGGCCAAAATTGCAAGTTCAGAATAAAGTAATCTTTTATGTCTATGCAACATGCTTTTATCTGTAACCTATGAGGATTGTGTAAAATCCACAGAGATAATGGCACCAACATTTTTCTCACACGTGCACAATAACCTTACAGACTTCAAGAACTGTATTAGCTTATTTTATTTCTCAGAAATGTTTGTTTTTTTTTTTTTTTTCTGTTCGTTTTACAGTATCCCCTTACAGGCTGGTCACAGTAAGGCTTATAGTGATGTAATATTCCATGGAGAGAGATTACATGGTAGAGTCTCTATATTCCCCTGGGAAGAAGCAGATGAGTAGAAGAATATGCTGCTATTTATTGTTATTTCCTCCAGGCAATTTATCAGTTAAACCAAACAACATCGTTGGTACTTTCCAACTGTAACAGCCACAGTAAACTCCCTGCTTCTCAGGAAGGAAGTGGCAATAAAGCTCATCATGGGGTTCAACCATCTTCACAAATCTGGGAGCATTTTCCTTTCCTAGCTTGAGAACAATGGAAGAGTGTACTGTGGGTACTCAAGTAGCAAACTCAGGCAGAAGTCCCCACCTGCCCTTCCTCAAGGAGATACTAAAACTATTGCTAGCCATAACTACCTGATTTTGAATTCACTCAAACGTATGGGCTAAATAAAAGACAGTGTCAAGCATTTAGAGTTACAGAGGGAGGAATAAGCTAATAACACACCAGAGTAAAGTGAAGAAAAATCTTGTCAGAATATTTGGATCTTGATGCCACAGTAATTATGTGTTAATTTTTTTAAGGAAACAAGATGACATAACAAGATAATAGTGATAAATGCCTAGTAAAACATGTTAAAGCAAGCAAAGATTTTTAAGTTTGTGTAATGCTGTCTTCAGCTAATCAGTTATAACTCAAATATGACATTTTTATTTTTTTTAATGATGCAAAGGGGGAAAGCTGAAGTGAAATTATAACAAATTTACATGTTTTAATTACATGATAAACATAGCCTAGACTAAACTATAGCAAGAATAGCATCAGTACATAAGAACCCAAATCATACGACAATATTTTTTGCTCATTCTACTTATTTCAAGAAACCAAATTCTGCTTTCAGGTATAACACTGTGATTTCAGTAACTGACTCAAAATAAAAGAATTTAAAAAATTAATTTCACTTCCCTCTTTATTATTATTCCTTACATGTGGCATATTAGTCACTGCATGTTGATTACTTCTTTTAATTTAGTCAAATATGCTTTATCGGTATTTTTATACTTTTTACCTGAGGCTCTGTATGTTCTCCTCAGTTAGAGGTTAATCTCTGTTCCCTCATCTTTATTTATATTAACTATCTGTCCTGAATTTCTTGGGCCATACAGTAATGGAAGCTAGAATTCAATCAGATTCATGTAGAAAGAAATTACTTAATCACCGTAGTCATAGTGTAATGTAGATTGCAAATGGTGTACGATGCAATAGCATTGTGATGGGCTGACATCAGCCAGCAGCTGAGATTCTACACAGCCTCTGCTCGCTTCCCCCACCCCTTAGCTGAATGGGGGCAGAAAACAAGAACAAAAGTAAGGAAACTTATGTTCTGAGATAAAGACAGGTTAATATGTGAATGAAAGTGGAGAGAGAAAATAAAAAACCAAGCAAAAATGCAAGTGGAACAAAGAAAATCACTCACCACCCTCCACAAGCAGAATAATGTCTAGCCGATTTCCAAGCAATGGCCGCTTGAAAGGTGGCCACCAAAATAATCCACTCTCTTTCGTCCTCTAAGTCAGTTTGCGATAGTGAGCATGATGTCATGTGGTATGAAATATCCCTTTCGCCAATTTGGGTTAGCTGTCCCAGCTATATCCCCTTCCAGCCTCTTATCCTCTCTTAGCTGACTTGATGAGCAGGAACAGAGCACGAAAAAATGGAAAAAGCCTTGACACTGTGTAAGTACTGTGCAGCAAGAACTAAAGCACTGGTGTTACCAACACTGTTTTAGTAATAAATCCAAAACGTATCGACATATAGGCTGCTATGAGAAACTTGACTCCAAACCAGCCAGAGGCAGATCAAGTGTTTCAGATTAAAAAAATTAATTCAAAATAAAGAATCTTCTCCATTATTTTTTTCAGCCTTAGTGCTTATTTGGCTTTGAGTTTTAGATATCAACTCATATCTTTTTATGGGTATACCATATCTCCTTCTAAATAGGGTCAATGCAAAGTCATTAAACCACACGCTTTGCAGATTACTTTTAAATAAAAGTAGTCCCACACTAAAAAAGATATTATGCAAGATTTTGTTTTTATTACCAGTTGTTAGAAGGTACGAAGTACAATAAATTAGTATGGAGCTTGTCTTCCAGTTATCTAATGACTGTACAAGAAGACCATTTAATAGGTACAATGACAGCAAATAATCACATAAAAATAGCTGTGTGGGCTTAGACAGAATGTAATATCAGAAGCAATACTGAAAGGAATAGTGTTCTATTCCTGCCATACATCCTCCTGTATAAGGGACAAAGAAGACTTACTAAAAGTGTGTGGAAATAATTTTAAGGCATGATTATCTTTTTAGTTGTGTGAGCATAGTCTTACCAAACTACCCTTCTCAACCATCAAAAGGCAAAAGACTAATGATGTTTTGTAGGTTTATGCGTAGAAAAATTATTGTAATCGACATAACGTTGTGTTTGCTGGCCAGTGCTGCTGTCAGGCTAGCTCTGACTTTTTACCCTCAGAAAGCAAATTATTATCATTAACAATTTTCTATTGGAACAGACACAGTAATATGTAAATCACACAGCTGACACAGTGTCTACACTAAGAATCTTTTTTAAATAATTTTTTTTTAAATAAAATGCAATATGGTGCCTGAGGGATTCTCTTTGCTCATTCTCTTTTGTTCATAAATGCAAAACCCACAGAAATGACCACATTGCAAACCCTTCCACAGGTTAAGGACAGTGCATAGTTTGATAGGTAATCCTTACATAAGTAAATCACCTCATTTACTAGGAAGCATTGCAGATGCATTGTTTACATATAAAGTGGATGTTATGGATAAAGAAATTCTCGGCTTTGAAACAGATTATATTCTGAAACAAACAAAACATTTAAAAAAGGGGAAGGGAAGAACAGATAGATGGAATGCAACAATTGTAACCACTTCAGTCTAGATTCTGCTTTTGACTAGTACCATACAACTTAACTTTATTTTAAGCAAGGGAAGAAGGACATGATTCTGTGATTCTTTAGCTAGCTATCTATAGAAATGTGGATGGCTGCTATGTCAAAATACATCAAGGCAGATCAGAAGCTTGTTACTATCATACTGAAGTAGTAGCTTATCTACTCTTCAAAGCTGTAACAAGCTAAATTCTCACCTTCACTGGTGATGAATTCTAATATTTTTGCTTCCAGATACAAGTGTCTCATTCAAAAGGTCCCACACAAGGGACCTTTTTGCCTTTTGCCTTTCCCTAGATTTTCAAAACCAGATTTTTAATCCCCTCTGATTTAAAGTTCAAAGGCAAATTTACCTTCCACAGTCTCCAAACAAACAAACTCTTGTCATGTACAAATTGCTTGATTTTTTTCTAGAGGAGGTAACATCTGTTCCTAATATCCTCCAAAAATACCTGCAGAGGGTGTTTCCTGTTATTTATAAAACAGATCTCTGTTATTCAGTGAAGAAGGAGGAAGAGATAGTAGTGCTTTTTAGTGCTATTTTAGTAGTATTCTTTGCTTTTTAAATTTGGAAAGCAGCAGGATATTTCAGCAAGTACACTATTACCAAATGGTGCCTAAAAGTAGACAGGCAAAGATGATTAGGCAATTCAGGGATGACAACTCTGATTTATCTATTACTGTAAAAGCTAGAGGAGGCTGGATATCTCTTTTGAAATTAGAAAAAGGAAATGTTAAAAGAAGATGACATTTCAAGATGTTATCTAAAGAAGCAATATTGTATCTCCTCTTCATTTCCTATAGTGATTATTTTTACAAATCAGATACTGCACTACAGCCTTCCTACTATCCCAACCCTAAAGCAGCCAGCATAAGATACTTCAAAAAGAGGGCAAACATAAATGGAAAAACTTACTTACAGATGAAGCTTCTTCTTAGCTGGAGAAACTTATTAGTAAATATTTCTGATCATAAAACTTCATTACTCTCAGATTTTTTCTCCACCTAAATAGTAATAAATGTTTTGATCACTGACATTCATGTCCTGTTTGAACCTCTTGTAAGCTGTTGGCTTCAGTATCAAACTAAGTTAAAAATCATGTAAAGTTCCATTTATTCCATTTATTCTGATACCTCTTGTAATTCTAACATTTATCACCAAAATTTTGGTCTCATTCCCTGCAGTATAAATGGACTCTTACATTCATCATTAGAATGCTGTGATTGTTCACTTCATTTTTTCTTGTACAGTCTAACACAGGTTCATTCTTGACCATTGATGGTCACTGGGTGTACAACGATGACAGTATGGCCTTGATATTTTTCCCTAATTGATTCAGCTAATTTAACATGATCAATGTATACAATTGTTTGACACGGTCTCTCATTATGCATGCTGCTGTGTTTTTGCCTCTAGTGAATTTTGACTACTATCCCACTCGTATTTACTTATCATTAAATCCTCGAGAAGTCTTCACAGCTTTCTATAACTAGTATATAACTGTGTCATTTTTGTTTGGTTTTTTTCTAGATCATTACATACATCTTCAACATCAAACCTAGCAAAATGGTTATAGAGAACCATATGTAAGTCTTCCCCTAAGGTAAGCATTACTGTCTGAATGTTGGGGCTTAGAGAGTGCTCTGCTTAATAAAACCAGAAGAAGTATACTCACTGTTGCTTATTCCAAGGTTCCAGGCTTAGGGTAAACATCTGGAGGTCCCAAGAAATCTGCTAACTCATTTGCTACTGGTCCACAGCTCTTTATGAAATATTACATATTAGTAGCTCAGTGACAGTATCATTCTTTACCTTTCCATTCACATGACCAGAAATATTAAGTGTGCCCCTCAGCATATTATATACACACATATACATAGTGCACGTGGTGCATAAATTATAATACTGACCCAAGATCTTAGAAATAAATTTCATATTTTCTCTTGATGAATGCAAGGAACAAGAACTTGTGTTTATTGGGGGAAAAAATAAACTGGAAAGGGTTTTTAATTTTGCCCTAACATTTTTATTCACAAAATCTATCAGTGTTAGATGACAGCCATCATAACTGTACTTGAAGAACTGAACTGAAATGTGAGGGTGCAAAGGGTTCATAAAGTCTAAGTATGGTTCTCGAATTTAATGAACAATATTTGAAGAGAGACAGTAAGAACCAAAATCACTAAAAGCAAATTAAAACATTTGACTGAATATGCTGCCATATAACAGTAGTCTGTTGATTTCAGTGTTGCCTAAAAGTAATCATGAATATGTGGTGTGTGCCTGTTAAACAACGTTGTCAATGTAAATGTGAATTAAGGAAAACTATCTAATGCTAGTGACAGTCTATTACTTATTTTACAGTCTCCTAAATCCATATTGTCTTCATATTTCCTTGCAGATTCCTTGCTTCTGATTTAATTCACTGATTTATGTATTATTTGAATTGCTCTAGACAGTTATTTGTTATTAAGATACTCCACTGTTCCAGGTCTCATTCACTTCTTTCCCCTCCCCCGCCCCTCTTCTCTTCCTGGCTATCAGTGTTGGGGTTTTTTTGATCTATTGTTTTTAAGTAGAAAACATTTCTGTTTATTTAAAATATATCAGTTTTGATCAAAACCCCCTAGCTATTTTTCTTTCCCCTTGCTTCCTATCTTGTTTTTGTTTAAGGGAATGGAATTCCGTTCCAACTTAATTTTCTCAACATGCATTTTTAATTAGCTGGTGTTCTAAGTCCAAGAAGTTAAATTACCTTATGTTTCACTAACAAATTTTAATTTGCATTGTTATTTTCTATTTATTTTCTCCTGCTCTTTTAAATTCCCCTTTGGAAGTTTTATCTTACAAAGTTAAATTTTGGCATGCCTTGTCTTCATTTAACACTGAACTCAATATTCAAAACCAGTCTTTGACTAGATAGTCCAAAAACCTACATGACTTTAATGCAAAGACATTCTCTTTTTTTCTCTAAATTATAATAAATCAAGAGACGGCAACATAAGGTCCTGAGAAACTTGGCCCATGAGCCCCAGTATTCTGTGTAAACCTAAAAATGCAAAGAGTACTTAAGCAAAGTAAATTGGTTCTGTACATAAATTCAGTTAAAAGGATAAAAATGAATTAGGGAAATTTTTAAAGGGAATATGAACAATCAGAATATATATCTTCTACCGAACTAAGAAAAAGGTTTTCTGTCTTCTTATTATCCTTACCTTCTTGTCATTGTTCTCATGTATGAAATATGTCAGTCACATACCCTTCTATGAAAAAGTTAGGGTTTTCCTTATTACTTATTTTTATAAAGTGAACAAAATTGCTAACCACAAGCTGACACTACTTTGTTTAAGGTCCAAAGAAAATCAATATAGCTTATACATTTTCATCTATCTACTTTAACATGAAAATAACCCACAATTTTTTGTAAACTCACTGACCTTAATAATACCTTATGAAAGTAACTAAGCTGATTATGAACTAAGTAAATCTTTCACTTTATTCAAATAAGGCACTGTTTGATTGCAGAGCTTCTTTCTAAAATATTGTATTTTGCTGGAGTTCTCTATGCTTTTCCTTTCTTAAAAAATTCTTTCTCTTTGCTTCCTTTTAAGCAAATATATGCCAATAAATAATTAGTGCCTACTGTCACATTATTATAGCATTGGAGTTTCTGTCACTTACATGAACGATTAGAAATTGAGATTCAGTCTTGTTTCACAAATAATACATAGACTTCCATAGATTTCTGACAGAACCTAATCTGAAATACTTTAAATTAAATTGAGGTTGAAAATGTTTACACAGTTATACAGATTCAATTTTCTGTCACAAAAATCGTGAGGCACTGCAAAAATACTAAAATGCAGCCATTGTTTCCCTGTGTTATAGTCTGGACTAAAAGTGACCACCTTCTTCAAAAATTAAGCCATAATGTATAACCACAGAAGTATTTCTGCTCATATTGAATGCATTCAGAATTTCATTGATTAGTGCTTGATCACATCTGATTTTTTGCTTTTTCTTTCATCTATCTTAATGTAAGGCAGAAATAAGAATACTTTAGGCAACGTTAAATGAAATTTTCCCTATCTATTAAGACTTCTTTTTTGACTGTTATGCAGCTATATTTCTCCTTTCAAATCCTGTGCAAAAGTGTAATCAAGATAAACAAAACCTAAGCAAAACCAGTATGAAATAACTGCATCATAAACGTACCTTCACAGTTCTGTCTTTGACCTTTTATAAATACCTCAGTGTTATGTGAGTAAAAGATGCTCTGGTTTTGAATTTTGCTTGAAATTTTTGTTTGTTAATTTTTTTACATTTTCAACAATTCTAAGGCTGCAAATCCTATTCCTATTATTCCTCATTGGCAAGGTTATCAATACCATATACCATCAGCAGCTAAAAATGAAAACATTAGCACTGATACAAACAACTCTCAGTATAATGTCAATGCAGCGAACAGAGAATCAAAAGACAATTTTGATTAGCTACATAAAGGAACTCCTTCTTGAGCAGTAAATTTAAAACCTGGAGTCTGTTTTACTGTTTTGGAAGACAAACAACAAAGGACTTCACAGTGTACTAGTAATTTTCCTGCATCCATTCATATAAATATAAGCAGGACTGGATTCTTTAAGGTAAATATTACATTTTTTCACTCTTTTCATCTACCTTTCCTTGGGTATATAGTCTTATAGTTAATTACCTGCATGAACACCTGCATGCAATCCTCTAAAGAATTCTGAATGTTCAAAGGAAATGCATAAACAGGAAATAATTCAATATTTGATAAGAAATATGATTTTTCCCCAAAATAAAGAACTGCTATTAAATAAGTAAATTGGCTGCTGTTTTTAATTTAGGAACAACTTCATTAGCTGTCAGAACTGAATCAATGACCACAGAATACCTTTATATGTGTTTTACCTATATTCTAGAACCTAAGCAGAAGTTAATGAGTGGACTAGACTATATCCAGAAACTGAATTTTATTTTATTTTATGAAGTGATAAAACTATGATCATTTATTATACCTCTTCCAAAATCTTATACACTTTGTTCATTGGAAAAAAAAAAAAAATCAATATTGAGACAATGTATCACCAAGTAATTTCTTAATAGATGCGTATTTTGCATAGCGTAATATTCCTGTAGATAGACCAATATTCTATTGACAAAATATACTAAAATTAAGGACAGCTAAGCACCACTTAAGTCAGTATATTACCAAGGGATGCTGTGGATTTTCTATCACTGGAGGCTTTTAAGAACATCTTTGACAAACCTGTCAGGAATGGTTTAGGTAGAAATTATCTTGCCTCAGGGTGGAAGGTAGGGTGAGATGATCCCTTAAGGTTCCTTTCAGTCCTGATTTCAGTGATTCCTAACACTTTTAGCAACACTGTTTCTTACAACAGTAATATATAGTATATATATTACTGTATATATACTAAACCAGTGTATTTAAGGAAGCGGATTGACCTATACCGACCATTTCCAAGTTCCTTTTCAAAGTCTTGGTTAATTACTAAGATTTTATTTCTTGGAACTTCAGTAAACAGATTCAAAGAACAGGTTTTTTATATATGCACACATGCATATATACTTACCAGAAGTTATTGGCACTGCTTACAGTACTCTCTATACATAGTCTTCCTTTTGTCTTTCAAGAAGGGGGAGGACACACTACAAAAGAAAACCAACATACTCTGCTATAGCTTTTCTATTCTGTAGTAATAATGGTGCTTAGACTTACGCTGAAGGGAAGACGTGGTTAGACGGACTCATAGATCACAAAGAGGCGGCAAGTGGTACGTTGAGCCAATGGCCACCCTCCTTCTCAGGATGTGCTGTGCAGCCTCCACCTCAGCCTCTACTCATAAGACTTGTTCTCTAGATTCTTTACTGCTTTCATTGCTCTTTGGAAGCATTAATAAAACACAGGAGATGCATTTGTTCTACTTATCAAATGGATGGAAAACAACCCACTGCCCCGCTTCTTAAGAGATGTCCTTCAGTCTTTGAAGAAACCTGGCATTTGTTCACTGGGGCCAAAACGAAGCTCAATTAACAGTGGGATTCTTGGTGGGTTTTGAGTTCTTTGAGCAATACCACCCATTCTTATGTCAATTATCAATCTTTGCTTCATATAGCTATACTGAAGCATAGTTCCTGCAGGAAAACATTAGACATTTGTATTTTATACCATTGTCTGTCTAATGGCATAAAATAAAGAAAGGAAGACTTACAAAGAAATATTAAAAAATGTTAATGAGTTCAAGATTCAGAAAGACGTCTTGCAAAGAAATACATCTATTACTATTCAAAGGATTTATATTTAAAAAAAAAGTAAAAATTCACACCAAACCCAAAACCACCACAAAAAATACACACAAAAAGCCTGACAAAAAGCCCCAGATACAATGCTAGAACAGTGCTTATTAGGTATCAGAGATTTAGTAGGGTTGCACTAAATAGATGTAAGAATCTAATAGCACTGTAAGGAGTATTAATATTTATATAATAGTTCCGGTTCTAGAACTTACATTAGCTAGCAAATACAGAATTTCTACTGCTTGTTTCTTGTTCAATAAAAACATACGGGGTTCTATGAAGTTAAGACCATGGGGGCAAAAATCACATGCCAGAGAGCAGCAATAACTTGGAAGGGTAATGGTCAAGCCATCCCACACAAGTAGTGTTTTAATTTTCCTGACCCTAACTTTTCAATTAAATGTTTGGCAAACTTCAAATAATCAGGTGTAAACTTGCTAAATTGAAATTGTGAAAGTTATGGGTTTTCTGTAATGGAAAAGGAGCTTTAAAAAGCATCTAATTCTGTGTTTATCACTGCCAAAACAATGGAAAACAATTCAAAATCCAATAAATATTTTTAAAAAATACAACACACCTCACATCTTTTGTTTCTTTGTGACTGATTTTTCTAGGTGCTTATTAAATCTATTACTTCTTTAATTTCCAACTCATCTTACAAAATAATGATGACTCTATTAAGAATTAATTTTTATTTAAATTAAAATAATATATAGCTTGCTCTGTGAAAGTAATTGTGATGCCTAAGGTCAGAACTTCCTAAACATCAGTTTTATTGCTAATTTCTCTAATGCCTACAGAACTCCTGCTTTGAGACATGCCTGCTCCCTAGGGCACAGTATCCTGACCTTGTTGTATGGTACCAGTAACATGAGCACTTCTTCTTTTTGAAATTAAGTAGATGAAAAAAATCAACTGATAGAGCTGTTTATTTGCAGTGAATATTTTTGTTTGAAGCATATCTTTTTCCATTGATGTAACAGTGAAAATTTATTTCAGAGTGACTAAATACATAAAAACCAATCAAATCCTAAAATCTATAATACGTAAATTGCACAGTAAATCTTAAGTATTTAATTGTTTCTTGGAATTGTTAACAACATTAAGTTTAAAATTTTCCCATGGTTTATCTGCCCTCTATTGCCATTAGGAGCTGCTGTGATTTAACTTTGGTATGCAGCTCAGCCCTGCATAGCTACTTGCTCACTCCTCCACACTGAGACTGTAGAGAAAATCAAAAGGGCAAAGGGACAAAACTTGTGGTTTGAGATAAAGACAGTTTAACAGGCAAAGCAAAACAAAACAGGGAATTAATTCACTGCTTGCCATCCATAGGTAGGTTTTCAACCATCTCCAGGAAAGCAGGGCTCCATCATTCATAAAGTTTACTTGGGGAGACAAAAAGCCATAAGTCACCCCTTCCTCCTCCTCCAGGTTTTATTGCTAAACATGATGTCATACAGTGTGGGATAGCCCTTTGGTCATTTGGCGTCAGCTGTCCCAACTTGTAAACCCCTAGTCTACTCGCTGACTGGGCAGTGTTAGAAGCAGAAAAGGCCTATAGTTTAAAATTTCTTCTTAGGGCTCCCCTTCCCTTCTCCCCCCAGCTCTGTCTGTGCTGTCTTTATTTTCTACTGCACATGCTAGTCCTGTTCCTTTGTTTTCAATTCAATGGGAGCAAAGGCACTAATCTTCTGCTAAAGGTTGAAGTCAGTGGAGTTTTGCCAATTTGTAAAGTTTTCTATTCCTGTTTGCAACTCATCTGATTAAGAAGTAGAATCTGCAAAGAAACAACTATTGCTGTTATCATCTGTAAAGCCTTGCATGGTACATATTTCAAATGGTAGCTATGAGCATTCTTGCTTCTCCTCTTAATTAGTGATCTAGATATGACTGAAATGTATAATTTCTTCATTAGTACAATATGCAGCAGTTATAAAAAAAATAACATTTGACACATTATTTTATATAGTGTATATTTTTACTATTTCTAGGGGTTGTTGGCAGATTTTTTTTTATTCCATGCAATTCTAATTTGTAAGGTGAGAATAACAAAATTTATCTGACCAAACATTGGAAAAGATCAGAAAAAAAAAAAAAAAAAAATATATATATTCCTAAATGAATTTGATTCTGCTTTCTTCTGCTGGATTCCACATCTTAATTTTTCATTATAGAATGTTTTCTCTGAAGCAGGGCACAAGAACACAGGCAAAGCGTAGTATAAACTTGAATTTTTAACACACATACTTTTAAGTAAGCCAAAGTTGCTGCTGACAACTTCCTCATGCTTTGTATATTGGTGAAACCTGCTTGTACCAGGAGTGTGAAGTTATTTTTCATTTCATATAGCAACGTGCCAAAGCAACACAGATGTTCCATTCAGAATACTGTGCTTGACTTTTCTTTTCAAAGGAGTACAGTGCTGTTTTCATCTTACACAATGAAGAAGAAACATCTGTCACATAACACGTTTGTTTAAAATATATTCTGTATTTTTTAATCTATTTCCTAGGCGACTTGAACTCAAAGGTTAAAGAGAATAACAAATATGTTATCAGGTAATCATAAAAATATTAAATTATTAATGAATATATGAATATAACTCCTTCCAAGAGTTTAGACAGTTATGGGAAATACAAATTTATTCTCTAGATTTTTAATACATACTTCTGTATTTTTATTTTTTTTTTACATCTCACAAGTTTAAACATATCGTTACTGTTCTACTACTGTCATCTGTGAAATTTCATTCCCCACCCTCAGTACTAGATCACTGGACTAGTTCCTGATCTGATTATTAATCTATTTCTAAATGCTGAATTGCCTCTACCTGTTGAAAGCATTAGATTTACTTATCAGTGCTGTTTTCAGGGGAGACACCTTCTTTGTCAATGCTACTCAGATGACCTGTTATCTCTGGGCACTAAACCTCTCATTTTGGTAAAAGGCATTGTCTAAGTAATGGGACTATTAATGTAAAGCATCATTAGGAAGAGGTGCTGAGGAAGGCTGTATTTGGAGACATGATAGTATATCTTAGAAAGGAAACAAATAACTTGACCTGAATGTTCTGACCAACTTACTGCCTGACAGGCCTGATATCTGGGGAGAGTTTTCTATTTCTGAATAAGACTGCTAACAAAACACTGAGACAACCTCTCTGTTGGAATTATTCCGGTCTCCTTCACTTTAATCTGTCTAGGTTGACCCAGAAACTCTTCACTGGTTATGATTTTCCTCAAAATAAACATCAAACATAAGTTAGGATGTAATTTGATCTATCAAGTAACTTTGATGTCAATGACTGTCAGACAATGATTATACTCTGAGGGCTGTAGTATGACTAGTAACTGCTTTATCAAGACTTTGCCTTTTCTTTGTTTCTTGAAAAAGCTGGGAAATAATCAGAACAGATTATTTTCCACAAGGCAAAATAGGTTCTTCAGAAATACTTACCACCCTTTTTATTCAATGTGTTTAAGGGGAAGAGCTAGCAGGAACAGTGTTAAACTTGAGATTAATCTACAGTGCTACTGTTGTATGTATAAGTTTCCTCTGACTTCAAGGACTTTGGACAACATAACTGAAAATACGGCTATGAAAGCAAAGCTATGAACAAGCAACTGAATAGACAAAGTAATAGTGATCCATTTAACTAAGTGGCAGTTGTCAACCATTCATTACCTAACTCTGCAGCAAAAGGAAAATGTTGAGTTCCATTGGATTAAATTACAGGAGTCTAAAATATTTCTTTTAGTGTATGTGGGTTTTTTCCTCCTTTGTGTACTTTGCCCTGTATGACTTTATTGCCTCTTAACTAAATCTGAGCTGCCTTTTCACAGGAATAACAGTAGAGATGGACAGAAGAGACCAATGTAATAAAATAGGTGTGACAATACGTAACATGGTGAGTATATGAACACTAGGATGCTCTGAACTGCATTTGTTCTTTCTTGTTTTCCATATGGATATCAGGCTGAGAAAACTTGACCTCTCAACAAATAATCTCTTTTCAGGTCTGCTATAATTATAGATGCAATTTTACAAGTTAAGGTGGAGAAGAAATTGTTGTTTTAGTTTCCTGAGCAGTCTGTAGTTTTCCAGCAAAATCATACTCCAAAATTGGGTTTCATCTTCTTAGTATGGTTTTGCTGGCACTTGGGGTCCTATCTGTTTGGGAAGAGCAGTGGCAGTGTGTAGGCACATGAATTTTCCTCCACTAGAGTACTTATTGGGCAGTAAATGTAACTGTGTAAAGATCTAGATGGGCTGATAGTGGGGTCATTAGTCTATAGCAAGTTAGTATTTAGTGGCTAGACTTGGTTTTTAGACTTTTTCTGCAAAAGGCAATGCAGTATACTATTTACCTAGACAAATCCACTCTGGCACTAGCATACCAAAACTTCTCTTCCTTTATCTGGATCATTACAATTTCAAAAAGCTCACAATGTAGCAGTCCACTTTCGAAGGAGTGCTGATGCTTTCAATTCCTTGGTGCTGCCTGAAATATATGGAATGTCTTTTTAACGCAACTGACATATAGACAGGTCCCATCCAGTACCCTGGCACACGTTTTCCTCCAGTTTGTTCAATCTTTTGTGCTCATAAAAGCAGATAGAAGTAGACAGGATAATGTGGGTTTGTGGAAAACCCATTTATCAGGATGCCTTCCCTCCCCTATCCTACCCTACCCCCAAGCTCAAAACAGTCCTTTCTTGGGAAAAAGTTTTATTATGTACAAAAATTTCCCTCTACAGTTCAAAATCTGAGAAACCCCAACACAACAAAGTGTAAAAAAATAGTTGAGCATCTTACAAAAAAAGCGAGAAAAAAAAATCTTCTATCAATCAAGCACATTTCAGAGAATTTAATTAGTTACTCTGGCACCTTTCAGCTTTTACATATTTCCCTATATTTATTATGACTTTTAAATGCTTATTTTCTGCCAAATGACTCATAACAGTTTTAGAGAACAAGTGCTGTCGTTATTTTTTATGTAAATTGTTTGGAGGGAAAGGACTGAAGAAATACTAAGGGAAAATAAAATTATCTGCTTGCTTGGAGTTTTATTTTTTAACTAATTAAAAAGTCATGTTGTAAATTGGCAGGTGAGTGAGGCATAAAAATATTGCAGATCTTCACTGTTCCCAGCAATTTATATTTCCAAGGTGAAACCTTTACATTTGCTTTGCTTCTTGCCCTACATTTGAATCCCACACAGCCACATTAATAGTGACCTCAGGAGACTCTAGTCATGCTGCAGGCCGGAAGATTCTTGCTTATACCACGTAATGGTTCAGCACTGTCTGTTGGCTCAGCTGAGCAATATCTTCCTCCCGGATGGGCAACCTCTAGAAAGGGGGACACCCTTACCTGGTTTACTGAAATCTGGGAGTTCACTTCTAATTAGAGCTGACAAAAGCTTGACACAATCAGCAGCACTGGGAACTGAAATGCAGTTTCTTGAGCATAACAAAGCTTTCATTTCCTTCCTTTTAATGCCATTAAGAGCCCTGAGGATAACAAAAGAATGTAAAGGAAACATAATATGATCAAAAAGATGGAATTCTCCACCACCTTCATCTACGGCATGAACTGGGTTTTAACAAAGGTAAGTTTCAGGAGCTGATACAGTAGCAGTTGAAATGAATATACTTTTATAGATCTGAGGAAATACCAGATAGAATGTTGCAAATGCAACCTTTTATTTAAATAAGACTAATTTGATAAATGTTTTAGAAGAATAATGGAAAGGAAAATACGTATCTGTAGTCTGGATGAAGCAAATATACTTTTTCTTTAGAAGCAGTTTTAAATATATACAAAAGGGTCTCAGCCAGCTGTGTATTTATAGCAGGTGGAAATTGTTGGTCTCCTTTTCCAAGACCTTGGCTTTTGACTGTACATATGCAAAGTGAAATGGTTTACTCTTCTGTCGTTGTTTAATGAAAACGACTGGGTCAAGATGGTTCTTGTCAGCCAGCTCTAGCTGACCCTGCTTCAGCAGAGGGCTGGACTAGATGGTCTCAAAAGATATCTTCCAGTCTCATCAATTCTGTGAATAAATAAATAAAAGTAGTGAAAGTGGGTCAGGCAGTTAATGTACTAACCTCCAAGCTCAGATTTATGCCTCTGGATTTGATCTAAAAAGAAGAAGCATTTGATGTTCACAGGTTACTTGTACAGCTGCCCATGAAGTGTACCGACATTTTCAGTAGAATGCATGATGACCATGCAGTTTTCTACCTCTCCTGAAAGAAGTAGAGTAAAGGCTGTTGTCAACAGTTTAAACTATTTCAGTGAGCACTATGTGGATCAATATGAAGGCTCAAGGAGAGGTCAGGACATGCCGTGGACTCGGTATCCAAAGGGGCAGATTTGTTTCTACAGGTGTTTTAGTACAGATGTCCAATTCTTTCAAGATACTAGCAGTTAGCTGAAAAAACATCTGAGTCAAATCTATTACCAGTAAGAGCAAGACGGTGCAGTCGGGAAAAAATGTCTTGAGGATATTGCAAAGCTAGTGACCTCAAAGGAACTTACATCTTGACAGTTGTGCTGAGGTTCAGATATGTGAACTCAGCTCTGTGTCTAAATACATAGATAGAAGCTTGAGATAAATTGTTTTGATAAGTGTATGGGGTATTCTTGCTGGAATAGAACTTATCAAAATGAATATGCACTGCTTTATAAAGATAAAGCAGTGTAAAATGGAAATGTAATGACGAATCTTAAAGATAAGTGGTTTGCATTCATATATGGCTGTCATGACCAAATGTCAAATATGACACACATACTTCCAATTGCATCCCACATCTAGTTCAATATAGGATTAGAGCAGCAAACACAGGTCAGAAGAACCCCTTGACTATTAAGACCAATTCTCTGTAATCACAAGCAACTATAAAATAAAGATCAGGATCAGAAGGCTCCATGATACTTTATTAAGTGTGGATTTTTTCAAATATGCCTCTTAGTCTTCTGTATTATACTAAGACTGGAAAAATTACCTTAGCATTTGGATCAATGCAGAGAGAAATAAAGTTTTTGACATTTCAGTGAAGGACTTTTATGTCTGAAATCCTTTACTGAAGGAAAACAGAAGCTATTATCTCAATACATTTGAAAACATTCTTGTATTCAGCAGTCAAAAATACAGCCGTTTAACAGATGGATATAGTAGCCATAATAGGATTTACTCAATGGAGGAAGCAGAATGTCCTAGTCTGTGAGCCAATTAGTCTATCTCCAATTATTCTGTGTCTCAGAGGGAGACTGTTGATTCAGGAATCCAGTTCCCACTTGAGATTATTTACCTTCAGGCCATTTTCTAAATTCTGACCATTCCATGAAGCTCTTTTAAGTCTACTGATATGGAATTATACACCGTTGGGGGAGATTTACTATTTCTATCTGTGTACAACCGTTTTATTCCAGTTGTAAATAAGCTTCATGGCAGTAAAAAAACCCCAACACATTTTGTTATGCATGAAAATCAATATTTTGATTCTCTGGTCAGATGAAAGGAAAGAAGCACTCTCATTGTTATGTTTCTATGAAAACAGGGGAGATGGCTTAAGAACCAAGGTGAGAACATGAGGGAGCTTATCGTAATAGAATAAAGGAATCTCACAAAAAATCTCACCGTATGATTGTAGGGTAAATGCATGCTAACATCTATATAGCTATGTGAGGTGAATCTGAGTTAATCTGTCTTCCCTTGCGGAGGGTGCATGAGAGAGAGAATTCAGTCTGAATCAATATTTAGAAGTATACAATACTGAACTGAAGCAAAGCAAGAACTCATACACACTTAAAGAGTACACACACACAAGCTGTTAAAAATTGTTCCTCGTTAATTTGCTTGTCTTGATCTCCCCATTGTGCTTCACTCTCCAACTTGGCAACTTAGCTCTAGCTTGTGCCAAGCTTCTCTTTTCCTTTTCCATCTTAATCCTTTATCTAATAGCTCTGGCCTTGCCTAGGATTTAACCTTGTAAATATCTTTGGTACATGCATTTATTATTGACAAATCTTCGCAAAACCTCTATATTGATGACTCAGATTTCCACATTGAGGTCTTTTCTTCATGAGTAAATGCAAGATTGTACTTTTTTGGTTTTTTTCTTTCCTGGAAATAAACGTTTAATATACAAATATGCATGCAGAGCTATATATATGTTAAAAAACAAACAAACAAATAAACAACAACAACAACAAAAAACAGCAACAAAAAACAAACCACAAACTTACTCGTCTGTGCTGTGTGTTTATGAGCCATAAGTGCTTGAGCATGCTGGGACAACTAAACATGGGGTTGTCTAGTACTACCACTACTGTGGATGTGATGGAAAGCCGGAGAAGTGAACTAAGCATGGAGTTTGCCCCTTAATACATCATATTTGTGTGTAAAACACATCATATATGCGTACAGAAGTGTGAAACTACAGCAGAGGAGCTGGAGAAGGGCTCTTCATGCCCAAAGCAGAGGAAACACATTAGATTTTGATTGAATTACAGACAGACTTCCTGCATTTGTAATAAAAAATCTTGTATTGCCCTCATGGTGAGAGTTTCAACTAATTATTGAGAACTGTGAGTATCTTCTTAAAGAATCACAAATAAAGCAACTTGATATGTCTAAGGGCAGTCTTTTCTTTACTACGAAGCTGCGCAATGCACTCAAATAAATGCATAATACTTTAAAATATCCTTTCATTAGAGAATGTTTTGGACTTGTTCTGTACGTTAAATATTTTGTCATTCCACAAAATTAAATTCTTCACCAGAATAAGTTATGAATTTGTTTCCAGCATACAAGCTGCTAAAAATGTAGGCATTTAGAGGATAAAAGGAGAGATTAACTATTAATACAATGTGTCATCAATATTTGACACCCTACTTAGCATGACCATTATCTACTACAATCTACAAAATTTATTCTTCATGCTCCCACTGTATTGCTGGAGTGCCATATGGCTGTGCTTGTTTTTCTTCAAATAATTTTTACATAAACAGCTGGTGAGCTGTTTTCATTGTAGCATGGCACATATTTTCCAAGACAGTTAGGAAGAATTGATGTAACACTAGTATCTGCAACGCTTTTCATGTCAGTGTTGTAAGGAAACTTGTATGTATTATTCAGAAACTCCAAGCTCATTCTGTGTTTTGGTTGCTTTGAGGGGAACCTCTTTTTTAATTGACTGCTGAGCAAAAAAGATTACATTTTCCGACTTTCCACTGATACAATCTTTGAAATAAGATTCAGTGTAGATGAATGCTTAATCACACAAAAGACAGTCAAATTATAAAGTCTTCTGGAAGCTCTTTAATATTCATTTGATTAAAAATTGGAGTCCAGCTAGCCTAGAATTTGACCTGTCACATTATACAAAGATAAATCTGAGGTGACTGGCAGGAAGAGGATTATTTCACTTATATGGTAACCAATTTATTTAATTAACTATTTTATCATATGCAATTCTGATGGATCAGGGCAGTATATAAACAGTAACAAAAGCTGAGTTAAAGTTGTATTTAAGGTCTTTTCCTTAGCTATCACAGATGCTTTTTCAGTGCCATGCACCAAAGCCTGTTTCAGTCAGCAATATCAGTTTGCTACAAGCTTTATGTGAAAATTTAATTTCCCAACACACTTATCTGAAAAGTTTTGCAGTGTTCATGCCTCTCACTTGTAAATAAAGGCCAAGTTTATACATTCGTTTATAGAAACAAAACTAAACTCAAAACTTTAACAAAGAGGACTAAAGGATGAGGAAGTATTTTACAGATTTCCTTTTGTTGTTTTCACAGGTATGAGGAGTAATAAATATTTTATATATTTTTCTAGTGGCCAAATCAAACATTTGTGAAGGCAATACACACCATGGGGTAGTTGATCACTGTTCAAAACAGTTTATTGAAATGTCTGAAGAATTCTGGGCTGGTGATGTCAGTGAATCAACTGCTGTTAGAAATGTAGGATGAGTTTCCCCCCCTTACGTCAGACTGTCACAGCGATTCACATGACATCAGAGAGATTTCTGGCAGAATACAGGTGTAGCACTACACTGAAATGGTCATTTGATAGCAGCTGAGCAAATACAGTCCTGTCAACAAAAAATTATAATAAATTCTTCAACTTGAGGATATGGTGTTTGATTTTTATTTTCTAAGTAGATTTTCCTGCCTGTTTGTACAAACATTATCTGCAGATTAAAGCAGTAAACTGATGGGTAAATTTACATGCTCTTGAATTCTACAGGGAATAGCAAGCTCTGCTGAAAATAAATTTGAAAAGCAGGCACTTTATTAAAAAGGTTGGAACTTTCTGTTGAATACTTAGGAATCCATGGCAGGCTCATCCTTGCATTATTTTTTTTCATCTATGGGCTAGCTTTTCCTCCTCCTTGAAGCAAAGCCCATTATAGAATCATTTCAAGAATTAATACTTAATTCTACCTAAATATAGTAATTTCTTATATATAATTTTCAGTGGTGCCCAGTGAGACAAGAAGAGGTAACTGGTCCAAATTTGAACATAAGAAGTTCCATCTAAATGTGAGGAGGAACTTCTTCACTTTGAAGGTGGCAGAGCACTGGCACAGGCTACCCAGAGAGGTGGTGGAGTCTCCATCTCCGGAAACATTAAAAACCCACCTGGACAAGCTCCTGTGCAAACTCTTCTAGAAGGACCTGCTTTGGCCAGGGATTGGACTAGATGATCTCCAGAGGTCCTTTCCAACCCCATATCATTTGGTGATTCTGTGATTCTGTTGATCAGTGGTTGACCAAGAAAGCTTGAGACTTGCTGAGGCTGATGTGAAGAGAAGGTATTCAACAGCTCACAAAAATGAATGAAAAACTGAAAATTCATCAACTCCAGAGAAGAAAAGTGGATGTCCCCACTGGCTTTTTTATTCATCTTACTCTAAATCCAGCAAGCAGTCCAGTAAACCATGCTGCACAGGCAGTCATATATAGGCTTTTGTGTGTGAAAGAAAGGATGTGATTTGCTCTAGACTGGAACCTGAAGCAGCCTACTTTCTCTGCTGCCAGAAATCAGGCAGCTAATAGACAAAAAAAAGTCTGTCCCTTGGATCTCCGCTTGTGCAAACCCTCTACTATATAAAAATAAAAATTGGTCTACAAATGGCTCAATTCTCTAGTTGCATAGATTCCTAAGCAAGTATAAGATCACTGAGAATGATAGAGAATCTTACGAGCAGGACATGACACTGGCCCAAATGGACCTTCTGCTCAATGGGTATTTGTAAGTTCAGAGCATAAGAGGGTTGAGGATGCCAACTGCTTATTCAATACACATGTCCCAATTTTCTCTACTGTTGCAGAACATTGTCGTAACTGCTCAGTGTAATTATTTTGTCCAATAAAACAGATTATATTTGGTTATCTGTTGGCCTATTTTCTTCTTTTCTTTCCAAATATCTTATTGTGTATTAGCTGTATTTTCTTATTGAAATTATGCAGTAATACTGCCTGAAAGTGGTAATAATGATTATGTGATAGACCGTTTTGCATTGTTAAAACTGCCTTTTATGACTCTGTAACTGTTTTAGCCTCTTACTCATGCTCTGCAGTTTAACTTGTGTTTGCACAATAGAGGCATTATTTTTTTTGTTATGCCATACCAAGTGTGAAAGATTTGGCACCCAAGGGATCAATACTCTGGCAAACAGTTTATTACAGTTATGATATTAAACAAATAAATAAATAAACTTAAAATAAGTCTTAAGTAATGTAAAACTATGGCAATAAATTCTTGTTGAGGGAATTAGTGAGCACAGGCAACCTAAAGAAATCTGTAAATATTGAGTTTTACACCAGATGTGATTTGCATCCCTATAAAGCAATTTAATTTGGAAAATAAGAAATATTTAAGCTTTAACCAGCTGCTGTATCTACAGAAGGAGTTATATTTCAACAGTTAAGAGGTATTTTGTTTTCTTCAACTGTTTAGTGAAATCTGAATTGCTACTGTAAAAATTGTAAAAAAGAGAGATGTGAGAGGAAAGTTCAGAAACACTTTCTCCTCAATTTCAACCAGGAAATATATATTTTAAATTATCCTTTAAATGTGTCTACTAGACTGTAAACATGTACCTTAAAACAAGATAAATTCACTTGCATAATTATTTTGACATATCAGTCAGACATTCATTAAACTGGTTCTCTCTAAATCATCTTCTAAATACTCAGCTGAAACAGGGCAAAGGGATTACAGCTTCTGCACAGTAAATTCTCATTTAATTCCGACACTAAAGGAAAAAAAAAAAAGCCTGTTATTGAGCTGTAAAAACTGAAGTCAAGATGAAAATTAAAGAACTGATCTCTGAGCTCATACTCTCTAACCTTGCACTAGTAGGCATTGGAATTGCTACTATTTAACATTGTTTGAAAAGAGCATTGATTTTGATTCGGAACAGTACATGCTTATGAACAGTAAGAAAAAAAATATGTTTTCAGAGTGAAATAAAACTTTCCTCAGTAGATTGAGATATTTATTTCAATTTTTTTTATGTTTTTTTTGGTTTTTTGTTTTTTTTTTTTTGTGTCAGGAAAAGCAGAAGTGCATATGCACACAAACACAGACACAGAGTTATATATGAGTTCCTTTTTCTTTATTCACATAATTAAAAAGATCTCATTATTATGTTTCTAAGAACTTTTCATCACCACAGTTTACAATTACCTTCTAGTCACGGAGCACATATTTGCCACGGAACTTTGCATTTGGTCAGAGGTCAGAATATGTTTATGAAGAAACATCTGAAAATATGGATCAATTCCTATGTCCCTAAGACATTTGAGAACAAGCAAAACATCTAAATCAATCTAGGATGGTTTTTTAGGTCTGACCTTGATACGAATATTGCCCTGCCCTATGGCTTTAAAAATACATAAATAAGATCAGAAGATGTAAATTTCTACATTAAATGCTTCTTTATTTTATTAAAAAGAAGCTAAAATATTTTTATATTCTGAAAATGAATATCAGAATTAATAATTTAAATTCAAATTTAAATCTTTCTGATGTTCAAAAAACTGACAGTTAACCAATTTTGCCTCAGAAATATTTCAATCTGTGCTTGTTTTACTTACACCATATGTTTTGCTATCTGAAAGATACTCAAGATTTAATAAGAACCTGAGTTTCTAAAATCAAATCAAAGCAAAGTTTCCAACTGGCTCACATTAACAAGGTCATATCACACTATTTTGGTTCATTAAATATGAATTCATATGTGTGATATAGTGAAAATTGTTGGATACTCAAAGCTTTGCAGAAGTGGAGATGTAACAAGGTAATTGAAGTAGCTGCACATGAAGACTCTTGAATCAACTGTGAAAATCGTGACACTCCTTTTTACATACTTCTCAACCAAAATGTTTTTTTATCCACAGTGATCTATTACAAGAGAGTGTCACTTGCTATTGTATACACTTATAGAAAATGCTCCCCTGCGAGGTCTTAACGAAGATGGACAACTGTTGAGATAATAAAAAGCCCTGAACTGACTCAGAACTCCAGTTAACTGTAATTTATTTGATTGCTTTCTCTGTGTGTCTTCTCTTTGTCTTAACTGTCGGGTTTTTTGTTGTTGGTGGTGGTGTTTGTGATTTTTTTCCCATCAGAAGGAAGATAAAAATGGCTGTACAGGGTCAGATGGAATATTTATCTTGTAAAGTGTCTTGACCCTCACAGTATCTAGTTATATGTGCCTAAGAGGAGTGTGTCAGACCACACTAGAGCAGATAGCAGCTAACACCCTCACCATAGGTACCTTGTCAATATCTATGGCCATTAGATTGGCTTCCAGCATTCTTCATTTGAGCTTCTTTGTGAGCTGGAGGCAATGGCTTTGAAGGCATCTGTGTACACACTGCAGTGAGGATCAGGAATAACCTTCTGAAGCAAGTTTCCCAACCATCCCTAGTCACTGGGTGGGTATCGGTCTCTGAGACCACAAAATTTCAGATGGAAGTGCACAAGTCCTTATGGGACTCCACCTATTAGCCCCACCCCAGCTGCTATGGAATACCATCAGGATAGAGTTTGTACACAGCATGAAGCCACTGCATGTGTTCCTGGAGTATCCCAGCAGACACTGTTTTATCCTGCAGAGCTCTCACCAGTGGTACCACAGCTCTGTGTCCACCACCTGGCTCTGTATCCTATCCTTCATTTCCCAGTCAGCCTGCGGCCAGCTCCAAGTTGCTGGCACTGCAGCCTAGGGCCTGGCAGCAGGGAAAGCTGCAGCATGCTGAGGAATAGTGCCAAGAAGATCCAGGCCATGACCAGTGCCGAGGAAGGACCCAGTCCTCACCCAGGTCCTGGCCCCCCAGGACAGCCCCATCAGTTTTGAATTCTCTTGCTCCACCCCCACTGCACCCACCTGGGTTCTGGCTCTGTCTGGGTGCCACCCTGTCCCCACAGCTCTGCAGAGCAGTCCTGGGTGGTGGGCCTTGGTCACTGTCCCCATCCTGGCTCTACTCACTTCTTCCAAGCTGCTCAGGGGGGTCCTACCCCAGCCTTCCCTGCTGCCCCCACCACTGTGCACCCCAGCCTTGCTGCAACCTGGCAATGCATCCTTGCAGCTTGCCAAAACTGACATTGAATTCTTTTCTTCCGTCCTCACAGAGTCTGCCAGGAACCTGTTTTTGTTTGAACTTATGCAAAGTTCTCACATGCAGTATATCTTGTAACAGTAACTTCCATAGTTTAACTCTTCAGTGTGGGAAAATGCACTTATTCTTTCATCCACATTAATTTCATTTAATGCAAAAGGTCTGCCTCTACTGGTTTAACTGCATATTGATTCAGCTAGATTCCTCTCAGGAATCTTCAGATTGTCAGAGAGCTGCTCACTCTTTCCTCCCAAATTTGAACAACAAAAGAAGGAGAAAACTGACAAAACACACCTTAAAAATGCCTGACTTCTTTTTTATTGAAATTTGGTAGTGGACTTTTGAAAGGGGACTTATGAGCATAAAGTATCTAAATTTTCAGAATTATTATTTCTTACTTGCAACAGTAAGCTTCTTGAGATAAAATGAGGATCCTTGAAATATATGTGAAACGGGCAAGTAGAAACTTGAGAGAAGAGCATTGCTCACTTTTTCTTCTTAGAGAGTAGTGTTCTTCCTAAATCACCTTGTAAGCGTGATATGTGAAAGGGGAGGCTTGAAGGATCAGCTCAGGAGACCATTATGTGATGACTGGAGGCAGGACTGGCTCCGCTACCCTACTCTGCTTTCACAGGTATAATTTGCAACTCATTCAAATTAAATTTTTGATAGGAGTTTTGAAAACTCTTATATTTAATCTTAATATTTTTTGTACACAATATGTATATAAAACAATAGGTTAGGGAAACAGACTCTGAATTTAGGGATTTAATCTTTGCAAGGTCACTTCCTCACTGTATTCAAGAGTCAAAATGGCTGGATAAGTATTTCTTTATGAGTATTGATTCAATTGAATTAAATAGTCAGAGAAGCTAGAAACAGCTGCAGCAGAAACCGACAGGAACTATATGATTAGTGCTTGGTACATCCTCCAGTCCATGCTATTTTGGGCAGAAATTATTCCCTTCCCACAGCCCCACAATACCTTCAGATAGTGATCTGGGGACAATTAGGGCTCACTACAGAAAAAGCAACATCAAACCACGTTTCGTTTCAGTTGCACAATTAAATCTAGAGCAGCATATGTTCTTCAGTTAATTTAAATTTATTTGAGAATCTAGAATAAGATTGTGGTTTTGTATTAGACAAAGTTGCTGTTTAATAAAGCTCAGAATCAGTCTATCAAAACAAAATTCAGCAGGAATTAAATTAATAAAAATTAAAATAGAAGACAGTATAAATTGTGTAAGAAGAGAAAGTAAGGGCATTTTTACTTCAATCTTATTCTCTGTTGAAAAAAAGCTTGCTTAGTCTGAGTGAATTATGGAAGCATTAGTAGACCTCTGTAGCTGTGTTGTTGAGTTTTTTGTTTGATCAACAAACCATGCTTTTTCTCTCTCCCTCATTTTAGCATAAACAAAACCCTTTATATCCTGTTCCATTGCCTGTATATACAAAGGGAAGGATTTAACTTTCCTAGACAGAGAAATAGTTCGCAACTGAAATGTCAATGGCTTTTTTATTGTTAAGATTGACTTATATTTTGGGAGTAATGGAATTGTTTGTTTCTGTCTCCATTTATTTTTTTTCTGCTAAAAAGTTTAAATGTGCAAATAGAAACTTTTATTAATGTATGCAGGAAAGTAGAGAAATGAACTTGTGGTTGGTCATACAGTTTAAGAAAGTTTTTGTTTTATATGGCATCTTTCCCTAACAGTTTGGTTCAAGATAGGTCGTGTAATACATTAATGCAATATGTAAATCTAAAAATAAATCAGAATTTATATTTGGAGTGAAATTACAAGGAAGAAGAGAGAATCTTTAAAAGGTAGATTTTCAAAGGTAGAGAGGCAAGTAAGAAGAAGTGTAAAAAAGTTGATCCAGATTTTATGCTCTGCATAAAGAAAAAAAAATTATTGGTCATGATCACTGTGAGAATTGGGAATAGACAAAAAAGGAGATGATGTTAGATGTGGACATCTTTAGTTAGTGTCTGTAGAAGTAGAATGAAAGTACAATATTAAATACAACAAAAAGTACAATATTAAATACAACAAACCCCCCCCCCCCCCACACACACACACAG
>VXBW01000377.1:59051-71986 GCA_013400375.1 Thinocorus orbignyianus | reverse complement strand
TTCCTTTTTTTTTTCATATGCGTATAAATGAGTTTAGCTATAGTTTATAAGTAGAGACTGTGAACCTGTTGGAGGGCTCTGCAAATAAACAGAAGGAAATTACAGTGAAGGTAAAAGTGCCTGCTGAAATTAAGGGATCATCATTTTGGGGCACATGCTGAAATCCTTACGGAAACAGGACTAACAGGAAAATAGCTCTATTTTGACAGTAGCTGAAGGGTTTGTGGCAAAATCTACCTAGCAGTTGCAGCAGGGACAAAGAATGATGTTCTAACTCCAACAGCAAGTTATGCAATAGATATTCATATCCTTTCCTGCTACCTAAAACCAACATCATCTGTGCTGCTTTCTGTCACTGTTCTGTACTTCATGCATTTATATTACCAACACCGCCCCAGGCATCAATGACAAAAACTTTATTTTGTATGGATATGTCACGGCAACCTCACCTATACATAGCTAACCTATAATTCCATAGAATGCATACAGCAACAAATATATATTTTTGTGTTCTGTTTAGGATTTAGGTAGTTCTTGCTTTATATTGAAAATTTGATCATTTTCTTCAGAATAAATATGTGTATCTGAAACATATACACATATGCACACACAGAAAGATCTCATTTGATTCAAAATTTGACATGGCTTAGATTTCCTTCAACCAAAATGGCTTCCTATCAGTTTCTTCATATTCCACAGCTTCAGAATAATTTTTAGAATGCCATTTCTATCAGTTGAAGCCAATATTATGTCATGTCATCTTCAGAAAGCAAAAAGCAATATTTTAAATAAAACTGCAGATAAAAGGAATGTGAAATAGCATCAAAACAATAATGTGAGATAAACACATCTTTGGTCACAACGGACGCATTGTGTGTGTATGAACATGTGTGTGAGTGTGTGTGTATAATCCAATTTCATGGAAACAAAACGTTAGAAATCTAATATATTAACACAGTCATGTATCTGTCCGTTAAGTGATAAAATGAGAAAAATCAGAAAATATGGCTATTTTATACCCAGAATATTAAAACAATGCCAAGAGAGTAGGAAAAAATGTATCTGCTTTGTATGTCTCTCTCTTCTTCACAACTAAAGCATTTATTTAATCCTTTTGTCTTGATGTAGAATTATCTTATTGTTCTGTTGTTGTTTTAGTGGTGTTTTTTTTACTTTTTTTACTTACAAATCATAGAAGAAATGATTTTTACACTCAAGTGCAAGTACTCAAAAGACCTACTCTTCCCTCTTATACTGTCCACTTTTATCAACCTGTAATTTTCATTACCTGCAAAATCCATAAGGTCTTTTTTCTCAAAATGTTTTCTCCTCTCTTAATTCAATTTGACAGAATTTTAATATGATATGTGTGTTGGACAATTAAGACTTTCCAAGACCAAAGAGTACAGTACTATATATAACGATCTGGGACAATGTGGAGTATGAGTTAGTTGAATTTGAAAGTATATATCAGTAGGATAACTTCATAGGTTTTGACCCACCACCTACTCAGGGTGGCAGAAAAGACTGTAGACGTTGTAGAATAAGACAAATATTAATTATTATAAGACAAATATTTTGCTGTGAACCATGGAGGTCTGACTCTATGATCAAGTATTAAGTTATTCACAGTTATCCATCAAACTGGGACACTTTATCATAGTTAGAAGATCAACAGGTAGGGAAAAAGGTTTTCGGCAAAGTTTGCATGTAGAGGAGGAAACTGTATTGATAGAATTTAGCACAAGGGGTACAATAGCATAAATAAAATATCAGTGTTACATTTAAAGCCATGTGAATTGTTTTCTGCTCAAGACAATAAGTGTCTTTCCGTACAGGAGCGGGGAAGAGGGACATTTCAGTCTTGTGTTAGCAGAAAGAGACACTCCGCAAATCTCAAGGAAATCTTGACTTGGAGAAATGAGTGTCAAAGAAAGGTTTTGGTGCTTGAAGAGGACAAAATAGCTTTTAAGGGAAAGAAAAGGTGAAACAGGATTTTGTGCACAATTTCTTCTTTGCCAAAGGCAGGATACTGTTTTTATTGCCCAAATTGCATAGTGATTTTTGTTGTTGTTTTACAACATCCTCTAAAAAGCCGTCTCTTACTTCAGGATTTAGATCTGGTTCTGCAGAAATAAGCTACAAGTCATGTTCGAAACTCTAGGATTCGGCTGAAGGTGTTACAGAGATGTCAGTGGTGATCTTTGCAGGTCTACTGCAGTTGGCTCACAAGGTCCCTTTGCCATTAAGGGGAATTAAGAGAGAAATCAATGCCTAGAAACTGTGCCAGTGAAATTAAAAAAGAAGGAGACAAACCTAGAGCCAGGAAACTTTACAGAGAGGTGAAGTGTTAGATACCACAAAGAAATTTGGTAATGCTCCAGGAGAAAGGGTTAGGACACAACTTAAAACAGACACCTGTGGTTAGTTCCTATAGCTTGGAGGAAAGGGGGCGGGGGTAGCCAGCACTTTGCATAAATAGATTTCTTTCAAACATCCTATCTGTATTCTTTCAAAACTGTGAGAAATATTTTTGCGCACAGCCACATTCTGATTAATTTAAAATTGAAGTATTTGTTCTTGGGAAATCCACTGTGCTCCTAACTTGGCAATTTAACTGATAAGGCCTTTTTGCAATTCATCCATGTAATCACAGTATAACAGGTGAGAATTAGTGGATCAAAGTGAAATGTTCAGGAATGTACAAGCTGTCTTTTGAGCGAAATAAAAACAAATTACCTTCCAGCTTAGCACCCGCAGAGACAGCTCTTCTTTAAATACTGTCCTGTGAACCACATGCACCCTTTAGCAAACAAAATATGTTTATAGAAGTCTTACTCTCCGAATAATTATTTGACTATTATTTCATTTCAATTTCCAAAAATTAATTAGCAATAACTAGCTTAAAAATTTGCCTTACTGCTATCTGCATATGTCTTTGTACACCTGACTTAAAAAAATAAAAGCTCTCATGGAGTGAATTTTACATCAAATTTGCTAGGTAGAAATGCACTTCCAGAAAATTAATGTCTTGTAGATTGAGAAAAATTAATGTCTTTCTATTGAGAAAAGCATTTTCTCACTGTGAAAAAAGCCTATTTTCATTAAGGACAGAACAGGAAAGCAATCCCTAAAGCATCTGCTCGATGACAAATAATGAAAAGTAAATAATTCAACGTAACATTTAGAATTTCCAGTATATGTTCCATATTCAGTACCTGGTTTCTGGTTTAGATGTTCCAGGAGAGAAAGTTACGACAACTAACATCTTGCACGTATTTTCTGAGTGTATGCAGGTAAGTAAAAGAGCATGCACACATATGTAGAAATATTTTACATTCTTTATTAATTACTTTAATATCTAAGCATGATGTATATCTATTTGTGGAAACAGAACTTTTAGAAATTTGTCTTTCTAGCTTCAAAATCAGTTCTTTAATGATTGTGAGTGGCCTCTATAAATGTAAGCAGTAAAAATTGATAGAAAATGTGTATCTGAAGATTCTCTGGTAGAAAATATCATAAAACAAATCTTTTAAGGAAGGAATTTGCTTTCTGGAAAATAATTATCAATTTGGAATGCAAAACATTTTAAGGTTTATAATATTTCTTGGAAGGGATTCCAGTTTTGGCCTCTTAAATAATATAATAAAACCATGTAATTGTACACATGAAGCGCAGAAATAAACCTTCTGCTGCCCGTGTTCTTCCCCAGAAGCAGACCTCCTTGTCTTCGTATTTGAAATTCAAATCAGATAAAACAATGCAAGGAGCAAAAACTGCAAACTGTGATGTTCTCCATACTATAAATACATTTTAAATAATATTAGAATTAAGTAAATGTGTATAGATTGACACAAAAATAGTTAAAATAAGGGAAGGAAGTTTAGGTTTTGTCTTGAACTTTGTATCTTTCACAATCACTCTATTTACATATGAGTTCTTGGCTGTTTTCTTTTTTTTAAAAAACAATAACAAGGTTTGCTCCAGTCCGCTGTGAAACCCATTTCTTTGAGAGTCAGTATCTAAGTGTGTCAGCTCCTGTTTAGGTTCCCTGTTTCTCTTGTGTACTATCATTACTCTCCCCCATCATGCAGCCTCATTAATATGTCATCATTAACTGTTATTTATATGGATGCTACTTTCCTAATGCTTCTTTCTATACATCTAAATTAGAAAGATGAGTAAAAGGTTTCCTGCATTCAGAGGACTTCATGACATGAAATTCTAATGCTGGAACTACGTTTAATTCCCTACAGAGGATGGGTTCATGGATTCTCATCTTCCTTCATACCTGGCACTGGAGGTCAAATTATCTTCTAGAAAGACATTTCCTCTCTGATTTAAGCACTCAGAAACTGAGGGTCCATTTGACAAGCCAGCACTCAAATATCAGATTGCTAGATTTAAGGTCAGACTCAAGTTTTCACTCACATCTCATCCTCTACCAGATACACAGAGTGCTGTTATATTTCTAGTTCTTGTATAAGATCATGTCAGGCCATCAGCACAAGAAGTGTAAAATATTAAGCAGGGGAAAAGAATTTAAAAAGATGAAGTGAACCTTTCAAGCTCTTTGAGGCTACTTCTAAAATATTGCTTGAAAGGCTTTGCCCTGAAAGGAACCGATCTCATAGTAATGTCACAACTAAAAAGACCATCATCTATAAATTCCATGCACAGCAAAATAGAGTCGTACTTCAGTAACCCCATCCTGCATCTCACCAGTATTTATTTTCTAAATTTCTTACAAAATTACCTATTATTGCAGTTCCACAGCACTAAAAGGACTGGGGAAAAGGGTTATACTACCTATTTCAATGGACTGTGGGTAGTTCCATATGCTATTACAACTTGTACAGTAAAGCCCTATTTTGGTAGAGCCTGTAGATGCCATTTTCATATAATGGAAGGGTGCCAAATATGCAGTTTTAATCCTAATGACTCATTTTCTTCTTAAAAAGGAAGTATTAAACATCTGAAAGCAATATTAGGATTTTATACGAAGAAATTAAAGTAAAAAGGCTGGTTGTAATTTTGCATTAACATTTAATAAAGCAATAGATTATAAAAATTCAGAATAAATTAAGATTGTTCAGTTACTTTCAAAATTAAAGAACTCTTCAGAATTCTGAAAAACTTGACAGCATCTACAGCTGGGACTTCGGAAACTACAGGACATTGAAAATCAATGAACTGCTTAAATTTTTTGTACATTCATGTGGAAATCATTACAGTGCTATTTTTATAATGCAAGACAGTGGCAATTAAGGAAAAGAATTTAAATACAGAAAGAAAATTCAACCCATGCAATTAAACAAAAAAAGCGTGTTCAAGAGAACATCCCACATTAGCAGAAAATCAAAGTATGTTTGCTAATTATTTGAAATATAAAGACGTTAGGTTGCATTTATATCTTGGTTTACGTATAAGTTTTATCTGTGCTTCTTGGCCTGCTATACCCTACACTGAGCTAGCAATTAGTACCAGAAGTCAATAAATGTGCTTGAAAACCTACTTGTGTATTCTAAAAATAGAAACTGCAACTTTGCTTCTTTAGTGATATTTAGAAGTTTCTGGTAATAATGAATGCTAGCAGCTGGGATGGAGAATGAAAATTCATAGGGGAAAAAAATAACTTGAAAAGATACTCTCCAGGACACTACTCATCATCAAAGCTTGCTGTAGTGATGGTGATAGCGATGGCGAGCATTTGTATCTGTTTTCCCTTATTTCTTTCTCCACGTAAAAAATCTAGACTTATCTCTCCTGAACAACTGGTTAAAAGTCATTAGTCTCTGATGTTAATTACAATTAATTCTGAGGCCAGAACTTTGTTACTGACGCTCTGAAATTACAAATCTTGGCCAAGACATGTATCTTCAGTTTTGCAGAACTAGGAATTTCATAGTCCCCGCTACATACACTGGCAACTAACCACATGAAAGCTGCATTAGGTCACCTAGTTAATCTGAAGTAAAACTGTTTACTTTTCACTCAGAATATATATATATATACATATTTATATACATTAGGTATAAAAAGACTATTTATTTCAATTGGCATTCCAGCAGGAACTCTGATGGCTGTATTTGACAAAAGAGTTCTATGCCTATTTTAGACATTAAACTAGGTTTTAGATTTCACTATTCTTGGGAAACTGAGTTTCTAGCTTCCTCATTTTTGAAAACTGATCAAACCACCACACTTTTCTTCTCAGGTAATACTCCTCCTCTCCTAATGAAGCTGAACAGATATGCAAAAATAAATTTCAAATAGAACAGATATAGAAAAGTCTAACTCTATCCCAGCTCTTAGCATAATTGCCCATGCTGAGTTCTGCATCTATAGTAATACCTAGTATTTTAGATAAGATTTTTTCTTAAAGAAAAAAAATCCTTTTCCTGGGTTTGAATATAAATATAAATAGAACTAGGCGATTCTGCAAAGTGGGGAGAAATGTTTCACAGGACTGAATGGGTTTTATGAATGTAGGCTACAATTTAGGCAAAAGTAAGATGTACCAGTCCGCACTCTCTAGCTGTCAAGAAGTGATTTGAGTTGGGGTTATTTTGTGTGTGTGTGTCTCATTACCTGAACACTATTAATCTTCAATTTGCTAAAAAGAAGATTAATTATTTACATTATTAATGTTGTTTTAAAGATTTATTTTTGTAGTAATCCTTATCAAATTATTTCTGAAAGAAAATTGTATTTTATTTAAAAGTGAAGAAAAAAAAATGAAATTTGATTGCTGCTTTTTCAGTAAAATGTAAATATTCTGCATACAAAACAAATGCAAAATATGTTTTGATTTTTAAATGAACTAGAGTACTTAAAAGAAAATAACAATGAATTAATCTGTTTTTGAGGGAGTTGGGTTATTTTCATTTTTCTCATCACATAATTCTACAACTTTCAGGTAAGCATTTCTAACCTACTTTTTCTTCATAGATTGGAAAAGCAAAGCAAGATTTCATTTTGTGTGTTCACAAGAAGCTTTAAGGTTAAAATGAAATAAAGATCATGTCTTTATCTGCAAATGAAGCTACAGCTTTTAAAAAATGGGTTGTGTAGGCATATTCTTAATTTACTGGCCTATTTCTTTGAATCTATGGTGGTTTACATGCATTTCTTGAATACTATTTTTGCTAAATTTAAGATTTTACCAATTATATTCCAAAATACATCTTCTCATAATTTCTTTTTTATCTTGAAGGTTTTTGTATGTTTGTTTGTTTGTTTGATTTTTAAAAAAGAGAAATTTTTGTGTTTAATTGAATTTAAAATCCAATTGAAAGGGGTTTTGTATTCCAATGCACCATGTGTATTTCAAGCTCTTCATTAGGAATGTTCACATTGATGAACATGTAATTATTTTAGGTTCTGCTATCTTTGCTTTTCCACTCTCAAACTATTTTGTACAACTTTTTCTACTGAATGTAAATAGTAGAAAAGAAATTCAGAAACTCAAATATGAATTTACTTATGAAGTAAATAATATTCTGAATTTACTGAAAGGAGTATACAATTGTATCACAGCAGTCAACAACTCTATTATAGAGGTGGATGTAGGTCCAAAAAAAAAAAAAAAAAAAAAAAAAAAAAAAGAGTAAAAAAAAAAAAAGTGTTCAAAACTATAGACACCTGGTAATCCCAGACTGCTCTGAGTGCCAGTCTGAGTATAAATGTGGAGATGGGTAACACTGGAGAACTTCAGGTTTGAGCCCTGCTGTTCACTATAAAGTCCCACCATCTGCTCTGCAAACATTGGAATGAAGTGTGTAAGACTCTTCTTAGATGTACAGAGAGGCAGCTGGCTCTGTGCAGGAGAAGCACAGAGAAATGTGGTGCAACTCTGTGACATGATGTGTGCCAAAGCAATCCTCACACTACTGAAAATCAAACCACAGATTTGATGGTTGGAACAACTTCAGAACAGTGTACAGGTTTTATCTCCTTGGTTCTACACACTGGAGTTTTCTAAGATTTTGAGATGCTTTGGACCACTTACATATCTTCAGCTTTTAGACAGGATGTGTTTTATCTTCAGTCGCTCCAGAAATGAAGAATGTGCTGTGAAAAAGAAGAATCAGAAGACTATGTTTCTCTGTGAGGAAATTACTTCTTTTGCCTTTTCATATCTTAGTACAGCTTTGTTGAGGACAATGTCCAGGCTGGGGTCTTGCTCAGCTTCTGGTTCAACATTCGTTAAGGAGAACCCCACCCTTGTTGTTCCCTGACAGACACTGGCATCAGGATTCTATGACAAACACTATGACAGACTCAAAAAAGATATGGAGACTTTATCAACATATGATACTCAAGAGTAGTCACCCAAAACAGCTGTGTCCTTTATGAAGATCTTTCGATCTTACAAAACAAGAACTTCAACAAAGTCACAGCCTTTCAAGTCTTCTTCATTAGCCATTCCACCATGGTGAATAGATGTCTGTCCTTGTTCTCAGCTAAATGATCTAGAGAGAAAGACACATCAAATCTTATTTCAAAGTAGGTTTCAAAAACACCGATGGTCTAAAACATTTATAGAGACCTGTAGGCCTCTGTATACTTTCTTTATGACAATCCATTGAAAGTCATGCATTCTGAATTTTCTCAATCTCAAGCTAAAGCTTGGTTTGGAGACTAAGGCAAAAAGAGTTTCTTAAACCTATATTTCTGGTGAATCTACATATATCCTGAACCCCGCTGCTTATGAGTGTGAGGAGCACAGCTGCCAAACCTCTTTCCCAAAGTATTTCTTCAGCATAGGCATCATAGACATCTATAAAAGATAGCTATTGTATATTCCCGTATTTTCAGAATCATAGAATTGATTCTAGGTTGGGAGGGACCTTTAAGATCACCCAGTCCAACCATCAACCTAACTGTTAAAAAAAACCCCAAACAGTAAATGATCTGTGACTAAACCACATCACTAAGCAGTACGTCAACCCATCTTTTAAATACCTTCGGGGATGGTGCTTCAACCACTTCCCTGGGCAGTCCATTCCAATGCTTAACAACTCTTTCTGTATAATTTTTTTTTCCTGATACCCAGTCTGAACCTCCTCTGGTGCAATTTGAAGTCATTTCCTCTTGTCCTATTGCCTGTGACTTGGAAGAAGAGACCAACCCCAACATCGCTACAATCTCCTTTCAGGTAGTTGTTTGTAGAGAGCGATAAGGTCTCCCCTCAGCCTCCTCTTCTCCAGGCTGAACAACCCCAGATTCCTCAACCTTTCCTCATAAGGATTATTCTCCAGACTCCTCACCAGTTTTGTTGCACTTCTCTGGGCCCGCTCCAGCACTTCAATATCTTTTTTTGTGGTAAGGGGCCCAAAACTGGACACAGTACTTGACATTGGGCCTCACCAGTGCCAAGCAGAGGGGGACAATCACCTCCTGAGTCCTACTCATCATGCTGCTCTTGATAAAGGCCAGGATGCTGTTGGCCTTCTTGGCCACCTGGGCACACTGCTGGCTCATATTCAGCTGGCTGTTGACCAACACCTCCAGATCCTTTTCTGTCAGGCAGCTCTCCAGCTATTCTTCACCAAGCCTATAGCACAGCATGGGATTGATGTGATGCAAGTGCAAGACCTGGCACTTGGTCTTATTGAACCTCATCCCATTGACCTCGGTCCATCTATCCAGCCTGTCCAGATCTCTCTGCAGAGCCTTTCTATCCTCAAACAGGTTGACACTCCCACCTAGTTTAGTGTCATCTGCAAACTTACTGAGGGTGCACTTGATTCCCTCATCCAGATCATCGACAAAGATGTTAAAGAGAATAGGGCCCAATACTGAGCCCTGAGGGACACCACTCGTGACTGGCTGCCAACTAGATTTGTCTCCATTCACCACAACTCTATGGACCTGGCCTTCCAGTCGGCTTTTAACCCAGGAGAGAGTACTATCATCCAAGCCATGGGCAGCCGGCTTCCTCAGGATGGTGCTGTGGGAGACTGTATCAAAGGTCTTACTAAAGTGCAAGTAAACAACATCCACAGCCTTTCCTTCATCCACCAAACAGGTCACCATCATAGAAGGAGATCAGGTTTTTAAGCAGGACCTGCCCCTCATGAACCCATGCTGGTTCAGCCTGATCACCTGGGTGTCCTTCATGTGCTACATAACAGCACCCAGGATGATCTGTTCCATGGCACCAAGATGGGAAAGTACAACAGGTCAGTCAATTGAGAGCATGGTTGGAGACATGGCTTGAACTAGGGCTGAAACGGTAATGAATGTGATATAATAATCTTTGTATCTCATATTTACCAAGGAGAAAATGTTATAAATATTTTACATGTGCTATGGTTGATGCTGCCTTGAGCTGGATATGACCATTAGGTAGTCTTGGTATTTACCTGGCAATTACTAAATCAGATGTATTGTCATAGCAAGGAGCTGTGGAGAGGAGGATTAGTGAGAGAAATGGAGGGAAAAGGCAGATTTCATCTTTAAAAACAAGAGGCAGAAGGAATGAGAAACCTGGAACTGTTTGTCAACACAGCTTTGGGTTGAGCTGGGATGTTTCTCTGACCATAGCTGTATGCAGAACCCCTTCCATAGAAAAGATTCACCTAGAAAAATCCTTGTAACCAGCACACCAGCACATATGCACCTTCAGTAGCTCAATGAATAAGAAATGTAGGTATCCTGGATATGGGCAGCCTTTCCAAATAAGGAATCTTTATAAGGATTAAGTTACGGTGTAGAAAAAAAAAAAGAAAGAAAAAAAAAACACCAAAAAAAAACAAAACCAAAAAAACCCACAAGCAAACGAAAAAAAGAACAACCCAAACTGTAATACTATTGCTTAATATGACATGTATTCCTGATTGTGGTATGGTCCAGGAATGGGCATTCCAGGGGCTTTCCAGATTTCATGTAGGGGGCGGGAGTACAGGAATCATAAAGGCTGGTGGTTTGTGCTCTGTCATATCCATGTGTAGTCCTCCCAGCTGTACTCATCAAAACCCCAGGCATATTCAAAGACAATTCCTTGTAGAATTTGGCTTCAAAGGTACTTGCAGAATGATTTAAAATTACTGCATATTGTGTATCCTAATTAAAGTTTTATACTTTTTAATTTGTAGAAGGATAGATTAGATTAAGCTACATAGATATTGTCAATTTAATTGCAGCGATGTCTTTGGCCAGAAGAAAAATAAGACAAAAACTTATGAGTTTGGGTTTTGGTTTTTTACATCCTATAACTCTTGTAACATCTTCTATGGATAAAAAAATAAAACACAGATATATACTGAATAGCTTAGACTGACTGTCTTCCATAGCTGAAATAATATTTTCTTCTGCTATTATAATTAGTCCATTTAAATTATAATTATAGTTTCACTAGTATGAAATAGTTAAGCTCTGTCAGTTTTTCGATTTTATAAATATGAAAAAAAAAAAGAGGAAAAACCTTAATAACTGCATGATGCTTGGAATCACTGTTGTTCACTGGCAATGTCAGTCATCACAGTCAGCAAATGTACAAGTCTTCTCACACTTCAATCTGACTTGATATGAAATAGCCTGGGCAAAATCAGTTGCTAAATTAGAATTAAAGGTAATGGAGTCTTCAACCTGAAAAGGGAGTTCCTTCTTATTCAAGGTGAAAAGAAAGTTGATTAAAAAATATTTTTTTTTTAATTTTTATTATTATTTGGAAGCTGCAAAAACTCTTGAGGAAACGTTATATTCAGCACTTCTCTGACATATATTATGAAAGGTGACAACCTCAGCAGCTGTAGGTGGAATGTAATTAGGCTTTATTATCCCAATTTTGCAGATGGCAATCTGAAACATATAGCAACCAAAAGCTACACAATGCAAAGAGATGATAACAAGGAGTCCTATTTTCTGGGATAAAAGAGTTTCCACTGACTTTAATAAGCATTATTTGTATCACATAGTGAAAAAAAAAAAAAAAGAGAGCTTTCAGTTTTCACTGCCCTCAGCCTTACACTAAATCCTCCAGTAGTTTATACAACCATTCAGTCAAATCTTTAATTTATCAGCTACAACCAAACTAGACTGTTAAAGGCACTTTAGACTAGTTCTATGTGTCAAGGTGTAAATGAGGTGATCAACATGGGTTCCCTCTGTGGTCTAGGTATCCCACTGAGCTGAATTCCTAAGGAGTGAGTAATTGCAAGTTCCTTGCTCTCTGGTGGATCTAGGTGTGAGAGAAGGCAACTAAAGTGCTTTGTGATTCAGTTGGTGTGGGCAGATGTGTTCTGTAACCTTAATGAGCCAATTAAGAAGCCTATGAAGAGGGAGGGGAGGAGGGCAGGGAGTGTCTAGCAGCAGCATTTTAAGGGTGCTGGAGGGAAGACAGCAAGGCTTAAGTAGAGAACAGGTGAAGTTGTACTAGATACAGTAGGGTGTTTTGTTTTTTTTTTTTTTAAATAGGATTTACTTGTCTTGAAAAAAGTATTAAACACATTTTTAGTTTTGGAAGATGCAGCTCTGATTATTAGCACCTAAGTGTGGCATCTTGAAGGGGGAAGAGGAAACAAGAATATTTAAAAACATTGGGAGAAACCCTTAAAATTTCACTACTTATGAGTTGTGTGTATCCACCCATAGCTTTCCTGCTTGTCCAAAAACATTAATGTTCTTTAGTTTCTTTACAAGAAAAAAAATATGGAAAAATGAAAGCTAAAATTGGTGTATGGAAAAGACCTACTTCTGGGGAGCTGCAGAAGACAAAGCATCGGAGGTATTTTTCATAAGTTTATTTCTACATTCTTCTGACACTTGTTTTCTCTGGGTTTTAGTTACTGGTTTTTGGTTTTCCAGGGAAACGTTTCCCACTATATTATACAATATTTTTGTGGATAATTACTGTTCTTTGTTCTGTTTCACCCAGAAATACACATTTGAGCCTGAGCTACCATCAGAAAGTGTTGTGTCCATTA
>VXBW01000377.1:945-46723 GCA_013400375.1 Thinocorus orbignyianus | reverse complement strand
GAGGGAATGAGGAAAAAAAAAAAAAAAAAAAAAAGAGAATACGAAATCAAAAAAATAGGGCTTCAGCACAATAACCACAAACATTCATATGTAAGAAAGGAACTACCTACAAGACAACATTATAAAGAAAAAAAACAGCTGACCCTTTATGTGAAAACAGCATGTTGGGGTGCCTCTCTGAAGTGCCAGTACATTAAGACATGCAGCATGGGCAATAAACTTGAGGAACTAGTAATTTATGCACAGTTGCAGGTCTGTGGTCTTCTTGGGATCATGGAGACTTTTTGGAATGGATTACATTACTGCAGTGCTGTAATGAAGGGATAAAAGATCTTTAGGAAGGATGGGCTGGGACGTAGAGTTACCATTTATGTGAGAGAATACCTGGGATGCTGTCATGGTGTTGGTGAGATTGACCAATGAGAATGGCAGATGGCCCCACCCTCCCCTCTCTAAAAAAGAGAGGAGAGGAAGAGAGAAAGAGACTTATGAGTTTAGGAAAAAACTAAACCACTTTAATGAAAATCTTAATAAACAATGAAATAATAAATAATAAGAAGAAAAGAAATGGAAAAAAGTGTGTGTGGGGGAAGAAGTATACAGTATATACAAAATCGTATCAAGCTTCTGGGATGATGATCGCATCACCAGCAGGCACAGGGAAAAGTCCTTGACTAGATTTGGTGATGGACAGGAGTCAGATTCCAGATCTGGAGTCAGGAACATATGGATCAGGAAGACAAGGTCCTCATTGGACATTGGCCATTGAAGAAAAAATGTTGACCCTTTGATCCCTCAGTTTTTATACTGAGCATCATGCAGATGGGATGGAATATCCTCTTGGTCGGTCTTGGGTCAACTGTCCTGTCCACTCCTCCCTACATATGTGACCCCTTTAAGCTTTTCTGCTTCTCACCCTCCAATAGAGCAAATAATGAAATTACCCGACCTTGGTCATTATAGCAATAAGTATAAGCAAGGGCCTCTCTGCACATCATTCCTTGGTATAATCAGGTCTTAGCACTGTGAGAGTGAACCATTTTCTGAACAATATTCTGTTAATTTCAGAGTTTAGTTAGTTAGAAGAGACCCAGCTAAAAAAGTGAAATTACAAGACAGAAAACTAGTTCTGTTTTACCTTAAACCAGGACAGATGCATGCAACTCTGCCTATGGATGGGTGATGAACCATCTGAGAGCTTATGGATGAGGACTGAAGAGCAAAATAGTATGGGTGACATTTTAACCGCTGCCTGCTATAGACTGTATGACAAGGAAGGATGAGTGGATGAGGCCTTCCAAAGACAGAAGTAGCTTCACATTCACAGGCCATGCAAGACATCAATCACCTCAATATCTGCTGGAAAGCAAAGGAGGGAATAACTTTCTTTCCAGGATGCTTCTGGAGAACATCAATGACAGCTTTCTGACCCGTGACAGTGGAACCAACAAGGAGATATGCTCTGTTGGACCATGTATCATCAACAAGGAAGGGCTCCTGGTCAATGTGAAGGACAAGGGCTTTGGAGGCAGTGACCATTAAGATGTCAGAGTTCTCAATCATGAGAGGAGGGAATAGAGCAGAAAGATGGAATTCAGCAAAGTCGACCGGCACCTCTAAAGACCTGCTTGAAACAGTCCTACTGGATAAATCAAAAGAAGCAATAGGAGTCCAAGAAATATTTAGGGATCACCTTCTCCAAGTTCAAGGGCAGTCCGTCACACTGACCGGGAAGTCAGGCAAAAATGCTGAGAGTCCTGCATGGAAGAACAAGGAGGTCCTGGCAAAACTCAGACATGAGAACAGACTATACAGAAAGCAGGTGTCATACAAAGTCTGATACATGTATTGATTCTGAAATATCATGCTCTCTCAACTACAGTAATAAAGTCACAATAGATCTGGGATTACTGGTAATTTGAGATATTGTAATTGTATACCACCTGAGAAACAAGCCTGTAGATTTGATAAATTACTTATAGAACTTCTACAGAATTATATACACCATTTCTTCTATCTTTGTCCTGACAGTACTCAGCTTTCATGCTCCAGATAGCTAAAATCTAAACAAGAAGGTCTTTCAATGATCTTGAATGCGTGTCCCATCAGACTCTCTCCTGCCTGCTCTCTCTATGCAACTAACAGGTAAGCATGTAGATACTACACAGATGGGAAACATGCCCACATCTGTTTTTTTGTCTGAAGTAAGAGATCTGTAGCTCTTTGGACCTTGTTCCTGCATCTTCTGAGCTACAATATTATTCATAGTAGGCTGTATCCTTAGTATAGCACTTACACATACAGCATCTGATTGCCAAGTTTCTCTGCAGAATCCTCATTCATATCCTCCATTATTATTCATGCCCACATACCCACAAGCTATAGCATTGTTGTAATTATCCAGGTTGAGTTCCAGGAATTCTAGGGACAGCTGTCTGTGTTCCACTACCCTTAGTCACTCTAATGGTTACGTTGTTGAGAATTGTGGGAGAGTGTGTCAGTTATTCCACAGCTCAGTGTAGACCTACAGACAGATCTGCACTGATATGTTTCCACTGCTTCTGTATGCAACCTCCCACAAGTTTCCAGTTTCCAAAAGCAAAGTTTTTGATAACTGCTACTTCCAAGAAATTTTATCACAATTTCCCTCTTCAGTTAAGCTTTGCACTTAGCAACGTTTGTGTAACTACAATCTCAGAATTGTAAGACATCTATGCTAATTCAGCTCATGAAAATGTTTTTTCAGTGTGTGACATGACTTATGGCTTCCCAGAGGAGACAGCAATATTTTCTTTTTTTCTCATTCGTTTTTTTTTTTTTTTTTTTAATCTAAACGAGGCTGTTTGTCCCAGCCCAGATATTTTTCTGCAAAATGTATTCTACTACTTTTATGACGGAATAACTACAACAGTGGGCAAGGGAAGAACTACTGATGTTGTATATCTGGAGTTTTCTAAGGCCTTTGACATGGTCTCCCACAACGTCTTCCTTTCTAAATTGGAGAAATACGGATTTTATAAGTGTACTCTTTGCTGGATGCAGAATTAGTTAGATGGTCACATCCAGAGGGTAGTGGTCAATGGCTCAATGTTAAGACAGAGATTGGTGACAGGTGGTGTTCCTCAGTGGTCCATATTTGTTTGACCAGTACTGTTTAATATCTTCAACAATGACATGAAAAATGACATCAAATGCACCACTGCAAGTTTGCAGATGACACCAACCTGAGTTGCAGCTGACAGACCTGAGAGATGGGATGCCATCCAGAGGGACCTGGACAAGCTCAAGAAGCCTGCCCGTGTGAACTTCATGAAGTTCAACAAGGCAAGGTACAAAGTCCTGCACCTGGGTCCAGGCAATCCCCAGTATCAACACAGGCTGGGGGATGAAGGATTTTGGGGTATTGGTAGATGAAAAACTGGACATGACCCAACAGTATGTGCTAGAAGGCCAGAAAGTCAACCATATGTTGGGCTGCATCAAAAGAAACATGACCAGGAGGTCTTGGGAGGTGATTCTCCCCCTCTGCTCCACTCTCATGAGACCTCCTGGTATACTGTGTCTAGCTCTGGAGTCCTCAGCACAGGAAAGACATGGATCTGTTGGAGTGAGTCCAGAGGAGGGCAGTAAGAATGATCAGAGGGCTGAAGCACCTTCCCTATGAGGACAAGCTGAGGGTGTTGGGGTTGTTCAACCTGGAGAAGAGAAGACTTCAGGGAGACATCACAGTGGCCATTCAGTACTTAAAGTGGGCCATTTTAGATGTTCTGTGGAATCCCACTTGACCTTCATCTACTGCTTTAGAAAGAAACAAGTCTTTTGTAGATCTCCTATGTCATAAACACCGGTTACATGCATATCCCAGATACTTTGCAGCTTCCAAAATACCACTTAGACAACTAAATACTGCCCAATAAGTCAGAGTTTTGACATCATAGCAGATCTCATTCATGGGCTTTGCCTTTATGGGACTCTTGCAGATTTCTTTGCAGATAGTGTTACAGACTATTTCACCTTCAGTTAAACACATCTAAAATGACGAACATTATTTCACTGGTATTAGTGTGCAACTTAACAAAGCTAAAAAATACACGCCTGACTGTCCAGAGTTTTTCAATCAGGGTTTTTTATTCTTTTCATGCTATTTGTTTCTATATTCATCAAATTAAATATGGTGGTGGCTAGTGAGTATATATCTAAATACATACTTCCTTGTAAAATGCTTGAACCTAAACTTCCTAAACTTCTCTGCCCCTTTCAGACATTATTCTCTTCAGTACAGCACTCCTAGAAAAAGAACCACAACCACCAGCAAATGACAAAAAAAGAAAAAAACCCCAAGTCTCAAGATTTAATGTGTAATTCATTCTTATGTATAATCCTAACAACTGTCAGTAAAGTTCTTTTAGGAGGGTGAAAATGAATCTGAGAAACAGGCATACTTTCCTTCCAGCTAATGAAAACAAAGCTGTACTATTCTGCCATTGACTGACATCTTTGAGTTCTTTTCCATTGATGGCATTTGTACAAAATCATTTCAGCAGTACTAAGAATATTTCTACCATTTGATTTTTTTAATTGCTAAAGTGACCTTCATGTGGCTGGTTTTATATACTTTAGCCACTTAAGCTGGTCTTTTTCACTAAAATCTCATTTGAGTTGGTTTTGAAGATAGGGAATATGTTCTCTCAGCCCCTCATGTGGCACTCTCAATGTTTCTCTGAAGACAGAAAAGTATTTTTCTTGAAAATCACATTACTATACACAACAAATTGTTCAGGATTTTTCTTTACTGCATATTTTTCATTTTGAGAGTTTGTTCAAAGTCACTGTCTCCCCTAAATTTTTATAACATTTGTTGTTTGAAATAAATCATTTGATATTCACTAAAATAATGAAACTGAGTTTTCTATGGTCCTGTGTCCTTCTCTGCCTGCTTCCTTTCCATCCATAACCATGACACTCAGCAGGAAACAATATGTGCCAAGGCTAATCCAGGCTACAAGTTTGTAGACTGCTGCTGCGAAATGAAAAGTTGAGGGGTGACAAGGAACTGAAAATGAACTGATCTTGCACCTGTTGGTTTTCACATTACTTCATGGCTGAAGAGTTCTCCACTAACTGTGAATCACAGATGCTTGTCAGTCTAACACATCTATGAGCATATTTTTAGTTAGATTAAACAGAAATTCTAGACTGAGCTAAACATGACCTTTATTAGTCATATCTTTAACTTGTAGATCTTATTTCAAGGCCTAAGAAGTTTCAAGAGTGTTGAACTTCTCCAAACACCAGCAGATATTTCTGCAAAGGCATTCACAGTATTTCTGGCCCTTCTCACCCATTTTCGTGCCATCCAAACATTACAGGATTGTCCTGTGATGTATGTGATAAAAAAATCCCTTATTTCCACAATAAATCACAGTTATATAAACCACAACTATACCTAGTTTTAAAGACTGCAAAAGTTATTACTTGGCTATTTTAAATAACGCCATGTCAATCAAGAACTAGCTTAGGTGAGAACTCTTCTATGTAAAACAAATGATCTTCTAAAGAAAAAAAGGACAAAAAATATAAATAAATAGTAAAAATTTCTTAAACTGGGCAACTGTTTAAAACTTTCATATGTTGACATTTGTTTCTTAACCATAGCAAGAGCCATTGTTGTCAGAGCTATATATTTGTCTGCCTGCTATAATGTGCCTACTGCCTCAAGAACAAACCACCTATAATTCCTTGATTTGAGAACTCTCCCACCAGCATCACTGGCAGGGAAAACCCACCGAAGCTCACACATATAGGCTAAATGAGGGACATTCCATATGTTACCTGAAATGTCCGAGTCCATCAGCCTGTGTTCTGCCATATCCTTCCTTGACTGTATGGCCCCTGTGTGTCCTGTAAGCTTACAGGAGGTAGTCTTACAGAATGTTTTAGTGATAGTTTAATCAACAGCTGAAGTTCTGACTGAAAGGAGTCCCGTACAATGACCAAAAACATTTGCCTGAGCAAACTCAGTGGAACTCTTGATCTTGTAGTGGTGGATCAGAAAAGAAGAGCACTTCCTGGCTTTGAAGCTCAATAAAATACCTGAGAGAAATACTTGTTGTTTTTTTTTTTCTCCCACTGCAGAATTACCTTATTTCCTTTATGTGCTCTCTTACGGATGATGACATCCTGAAATCATGTTCCTGAGATGCTAGGCATGGCCAGACAGTGAGACTCAAAACAAAAAATGAGAAAGTAATAGAAGTAGGAAATACAAAGGAGAAATTACTTGGAAAATATAAGGACCAATTAATAATTTAATCTTCACCTGAGTACTAGGCAGTGGCATGGCTCTCACTTCTCACCTAGGCCAAAAACTGAAACTGTCATATGTAGAAGAGGGATTGGAACGTTGGCTGAATATGAAGATGGTTGGCAAAATTTGCAAAGCCAAGTATGTATTTTCTGATTAAGTGCTCTGTAAAGGAGCTTTACCCAAGATATAGACAAATTATTCTGGGAACTGGATGTTCCAGACACTGAGTTGGGGAGGTTTCCATCATCATGATGGACAGAGAGAAAGCCCTCTATCTGCAATGAAGATGGTAGAAATGAAGAAATATGTTTTGAAGGGAAGAGGGGATTTGAGAGATTCATGGAGAGCTGTGGAATGAAATGAAGACACAATTATGAAAAATACAAGTGGAATGGACTTCACAGTGTGTATGTAGATGGTGTTAGATAGAGCTGTCCCTTCACAGGAATCACAGTAACACTGCAAACAACCTTATTTTGGGACTGCTCACGGGTCCTTTCTTGCATGGTTTATGCATGACACAGATCTCTGTGGTGATCCTGCTAATAACGGTGCTGGTTATATGCATTTATGTTGATAACAAAACAGTCTCTTAAATGTTAGGTTATGTGATAAAAGTCTGATTGCTGTACACATAGGTACACAGGCAGCTAGAGGGTCCCCAGTCACATATGGAGTTATGGATCCACAGCAGCCTCACCTCTATCAGGTTACCAGATTTGACAGCTTCTAACACCGAGAATGTGCAGCTGACTTTCATATGACCAATTATTAATTTAGTTGCAGTAATAGATGATGCTGCAATAGATGAACTACTGTAGGGATAGTAAGGCCAAGCATAGCAAGGTGACTGAACAAAGCAAGTATTCTTTTGTATGATGGTAATGCAGCTGGTAATAGACCATGATAAGCAAAGGAACAAAAAAAAAAGAGTGAAAAGCTGTTATTCTCCGGATTTACAAAGCTGTTTCCTTCCTTCTCTGGAGACCCCTTCTTCATATTTTTTCAACCTTGTAAGGTTTTTCAAGGACACTGTTGTATGGGGACCATTTTGAAGGGCTGCATGTCACAGCCAAAGGCATAAATGAAGAACAAAAGGTGGTGCAAGACAGACTCCTTAGCACTGCCACAAACTTCCGTGAAGTAAGTCTTGAGCTCGGCAATGACACATTTTCCACACATCCTGTTGTGTTGCTGTTGTTGTTGTTTTTAACTAGGACAGTGGGAAAGCCTCTTGTAATGTGGACACGACTGAGTGCTTCAGTACAAGGAAGCAGTTTTGGGGAGCATATGGACAAGGTCACTAGATTTCTTAATGTCATAGTCTGTGATATTCAGCAGTGAAGTTTGCTAAAAGTTGGCAGTTTCACAAGCTATGAATAAGAAATTCCACTTGCCCACACTGCCACAATATCTGAACAGCCTGTTCTATATATTTCTTCAGTCCTTTGTACTACCAGATGCCATACATACATTATTTTTGCAAAAAGGCATTCTTTTTATAGAGGTGTTTCCCATATTCTGGCAGAGTTAATTGCAATACAACATTCATCATGTTTATTTAGAACTTGGTTTTCTGTATTTGTATACCTTTTATGTGTGTTTGTTGCTGATTTATTTTAAAATGTGATAAAGTCTGGATTTTTTTTCTTTCATCATCATGTTGGATTTATTACTTTTATTTCCATACTTATGTAGCAAACATGAAGTTTAATATATTTTCTTGTGTAGTAATTATAACAGACAATATATACATCAGCAAAACTAAAATGGGTTCCAGAAAAGATCTTCTAAAATAATACTATGACATGATAAAATTATTTAAATGTACTGGAAATAGGACATACTTACCAACTTTTTAATTAAATGCTCCAAAATGGAAGATCCTATGGCTTTATAGATGATGCATTTTTTAATACATTCTTTTGACTCATTTAACTAGATTTGTTACTTTTATAAAATGGTTTAATTTTTTTCCTCCTGTCTTGAAATTCATGTTTATTTTCCACCATGCTGCCTAAACTAAGTCAATAGAATTTTATGTAGATAAGTTTTAAGTAGCATGCTATTGCCTCTCTGCAGCTTTTTCTACAAAGGTATTTACTTCCCCTTACACATACAGCAGAATTTGAAATAATGCTTGCCTAGTGCAAATGATTTGATTACTAACATTCTCAGGTGGAAAGCTATGTAGTGGAACTTGAGAAAAGCAAGTTTCTTACAATTTTTTTCTCCCACTAGAAAGCTGGTCTTCATCTTTACTTCTCTATAAACTGCTTTCTATCTCATATGTTAATACTATATATGTTTATTGTAACTCCTTAATTAATATTACTTTATTGTCAGGAATGTAATTTAGGCTGGAAGCATCCATTTTCACTTAATATCTGTGTAATTTGTACAGAATTAACAACAGCTGTACAGACAATGCACAAGTGTTTGTGTAAAAACATTATTCTTTGTAACAATTTTCTAACATTCAAATTTACACAGCTTTTTAAATGTATTTTTTCTGGAATACTTACATTAAACAGTATCATCAATTTGATTTTTATAAGGAAGGGGGTTTAGTATTAAAATATTAATATACTAATTATTAATTTTGCAGTTAATGACTTGACACATGGGGAAGGCAGAGATTTTTTTCCTCTTTTTGATGTATGTGTTTTTCTATCTAAAAAAAATAAAATTATAGTGTTTATAAAATGCTTTAATTTATTTTTAGCAACAAGAAAAAGTAATCTCCCTTTATAGGTGGGGTGTGGAAACAATTTTTGCATTGGTTCAAAAATTGTTATAATTTTTCCTTCATCCTCATTCAGTCTTTCAAGTTATGAGATTTCATACCCATTCTACACTGAATTTGGCAGCTTTCTTCTTAAGACATCATAACATAATACGGTCAAGCTAGACCTTGAAACTTTTATTCAGGGCTCCTCAAGGTCCTTTATCATTTTCAACCAGCTTTTAAAGTTCTTTCTCACTTGTCAATGCCCCTAACTTGGACATTTATTACTATTAGAACAATGTGACAGAAAAGGAAGAAGCCAAGTCATAGTATCAGTTCTGATTTTAATTTAACTTATTCTTAAAGCGCTGGATTTACAGTTGTTTGGAAGTCCATTGTGTGCTCATCTATACAGATGTCAAAAATAAAAAATAAAAAAAAAAAAAAAACAAGAAGGGATCTTATAAGTATGCAAGTGGCAAAAGAAAGACTGGGAAAAATGTGGCCCCATTGCTGAATGGGGCAGGGGCCCTAATGAGACAGGACATGGAAAAGGCTGAGCTACTGAATTCCTTCCTCACCACAGTCTTAAATAGAAAGACCAGAGAATAAAGGGAAAGCCTGAAGCAAGTGGAACTTACCCTTCCACTGGCAGGCTGGGGAAGGTGATCCTATTCAGCACTGGTGAGGTCACACCTGGAGGTACAGGTCCAGTTCTGGGCTCCCCAGTACGAGAGACATGGTCATACTTGAGAGAGTCCAATGAAGGATCACAAAGATGGTGAAGGGACATCTTTCCTACTAGAAAAGTCAGGGAGTTGGCACTTTTAAGTCTGGAGAAGAGAAGGGTTGTGGGGATCTCATCAATTTTTAAAAATAATTGAAGGGGTGGTGCAAAGAGCATGGAGCCAGGTTCTTTTCAATGGTGGCCAGTGACAGCATGAGAAAAATTAGGCACAAACTGAAACACAGGGGTTTCTGACTGAACATCATAAACCACTTTTTGATTCTAACAGTGAGTGAGATTTCGCACAGTTTGCCTAGAGATGTTTTAGTCTTCATCCTTGGAGATATTCAAAAGTTGTCTGGACATAACCCTGGGCACTCTGCTTTTAGGAAATCCTACCTGAGCTGGGAGCTTGGACTACATGACCTTAGAGGTCCCTTCCAACATCAGCCATTCTGTGTTTCTTTGAGTGTGTCCATAGGAAGTTTTTTCAAGTGAGAGGGAACATTAGCTTGGAGTTGGAGATCATTGTCCCCACTTCAGTATGATTTTTTTTTTTTTTTTTTTTTGGCTCTGGTAGTCTTTCAAACGTTTTTCTTAAGAAAAGAAACTGAATGAAAGTAAGCTATACTGGAGAAGTCCAAATCAAGAACCCATTATGGCAATCATCACTTTTGAGGAGAAAAAGGGGTAGTGTAAAAGCCAGGCAGATTCTTGTTCCTGCAGAGTATCACATCTTTGCTAGAAATTGCATATTGAAAGGACTGAATAAAATATACTGAGGAGAAAACATACTAATTATGTCAATCATAAGGGGAAGTTTTTTGAGTGTCTGGCTTTATTGCCTTAATATTTTGTTATGAAGTCAGGGAAATAGAGGCTTTTTTTGCAGGTATGGGACGTTTCATCTATTCTTAGTCTAAACATCTGTTGATCTATCTTTCTACCAGCAACTCAGGAATGAGAAATGATAAATTATCCACAGTCACTCATATGACACTTTCAGTCTCACATGTTTATCTTTCTGTCCTTCGGTACTCTGCAAACTCAGGTAGGGCTTAACATCATCTCTCATCTGCCTTATACCCCCAATGTATTAGTGCTCCCAGGTACTTAGCCACTTAGCTTTGCTTTACTTTTCATCATGCCAGCTTTATTGCTTCCTTTTGCTCTAATTCTTCTGTGTACACATTTGCATAACTCTGTTTTTTACTTTTTGTAACCCTAAAAACTGGGGGACAGTAAATTTTAGGCTGAGTTTTGTATCCTTATACGAAATGATCAAAAGGTGATGTGAATAAAATTCACCATAAACAACATCAGGAAAAGTTGAGAAACCAAATAAAAGCTCCAGCACATAATAGAAAACAGCAGCTTTTTGAAGGAACGGGGGAAATAGTGTTATTAACAGAAGTTTATTTTAATAAAAGGGGTTGAAAAAGACAGAGTCTCCATCAGTGGGAAGAATGGGAAATATGTAGTAAAAGTGAGGAAACTGATCAGAATGCACTGTTAATGTCAAATTCTGGGGGAATTAAAAAAAAAAAAATGCTGTCTCAATGTTTAAGTAAAACAAGGTGTTGAATATACAAATAGTTGTTCTGTACAACTGAATGAAATGACAGTGACAGAAAACTGACAGAATTCAGTTTCATCTACCAGCTTGAAAAATAGACTATACATATAACATTCATTTATTTCCTTCATGTCTTTATACCTTATGAAACAGGCACAACATTTGACATAAAAGTCATAGCTGTATTAGCTCTTTCTTTTCCTGATTATGACAAGAATATGTGTTGATTTGAGCTTCAGTTCTATCTCAGTTTATATAGTTAAAAAAGTGAGTAGAGTTGTTAGTATTCAAACAACCCAAATATTTTAGATAATTACTTTCTGTGGTCTTCTATTTGACATTAAACAGAAGAGAGCACAGCAGGTTATTTTGGTATTGTAGTGCTTATGTTAAACAATTAGTTGTTATTGATTGCCCCCTTAGAAATAGCCAGGAACTGTTATCCTATGGCACATTTCTGCAGTTGTTCTCACGTAGAATATACCCCTATGGTTTTACAGCTTGGATAGAGAAAACCTGCCTTTCTGCCTGTTCCAGTATCATTCCTGCTTTAGATTGTAACAGAACAGCAATGTGTGCCAGTACTTGCTGTTGTGATGAGCTCTGGAGCACAGTTTGTGCATTGCCTTCAGGAACTGGAAGATGTAGTCATGTATAGACAAGAGCCAAAAAGTCTCTTCCTGAAAGCGCTTACATGACTGAGGCAATAAAGTACAATGTACAAGAGATTATGGAAATGATTTCCCAACCTCTCTTTTGCTACCACTGAAGTACAGTAAATCTTCACTAAATCATTGCAAAATCCTATGGCTCTGTCCGTAAGAGGAGAACGTGCTCGTAAATGCTAAAGAGGAAAAACTGTGCTTTTCTTGAAATACAGGACTTGTGGTTGTATATTCAAATAATGAGACAGATTAGAGTGCCATAGACATAAAAAGCAAGAAATTCTGTTTATTTGACACGGAAAAATGGAACCTGAGGAGGAGCTTCCAGTATCTGAACATTTCTGTGCACTAAAGCCTTTCTTCATTTTGTGACAAATTTGGCCCTCCTGTGAGGACAGCTGTCCCTCACAAAATTACAGGACTATACTTTCCTTATATACATATGGAAACACAACTACTGTTATTGTTACAGAATTACCAAATAATGAAATAATAGGCTCCTCCGTCCATCAATTCCTGCCTGTGATGTAGACACAGGCATGGTTTTGAATACAGAAAACATTTATGCTTATGTATAAAAACATAAAACTTTTATTTTCACCTCTTTGACTATGTCTTTCTCTGTTCTTCCTCTCTGTTCCTCATTTCCTCATATCTCTGTGGGTATCTCTGTAGCATTAACAACCATAGCATCTCACTACCTCACATATATTAACAGATGGCAAGTCTTCAGAAAATAATCATTTTTGTAAAATGGATTTTGAACAAATTTTTTTTTTTATTAAAAAAATGTGGTAATTTTTTTTTATTATTCCTGGAAATAAAAGTTGAAAAACATAACACTTTCAGTTTTCAGAGTCTCAACTTATACCCTTAAAAAAAAAAAAAGAAAAAGAAAAAGAAAAGAAAAACAAAACAAAACAGGCAAAAAAAAAAAAACACAAAACAAGTTAAGAAGATTTAAAGTTAGTCATAGGAGAAAAAATAACTTCGGGTCTAAAACGACAGATAAGTCTAATTCTCCTTTCCTCTTTGCACAGAGACACAGCAGGAGGTCTGGCATTAGCTAAAATTGTTGTCCAGGATAATCTGAATGGAAGCTTTCATTTGCTACTGTGTTTTCAATTGTGAATGCTAACCACAGCAAAAATAAGACAGCTATTCTTGGCAGCACTTTCAAGCAGTACTTTCAGGAAGTGAAAACCCTACATGCTCAACCAATGACATATGGCATATCTCATTGAAAGACCTGTTTGTTTGTTTGCTTTTTTGCAACATTTTAACACTTCTCACCTCTGACAGATTATGTTGTCTTTGGTCCTGCCATGCATTGTCAGGGGAAGACAAACCATTAAAAGCAGAAGACGTATTTATTCCTCAGATAAGAAGAAAAAGACAGTTAGAGAAGAAAGATAAAATGCAGAATTTTTATTTAAATGATAAATATTTATTACATACAAAATCACCATGGCTTTTTATGTTCAGATGTTTCCCATCAGATAAGGTTGAAATATTTCCTTTTATTCCCTGCCTTGGGTCACTTTTCTTTGGAATGACTGTTAGAATCCTTTAATACTGCTTAATTTACTTGCTTTGAAGAAAAGAAGACAAGTAATAAAATACATGCATTTTACTAAAAAGGAAAACACTTCCCTTATACCAATTTATTATGCTTTATTGCTTTCCCAGCCTTTTAAATTCTGTTATGCTTTATGAGAACTAGCACAATGAGACCTCATCTCTATATTTCCTTGTGGGTGACTGAGTCAATTAAAATTTCTCCACTGGCCTCACTGGTGAAAGCTGTAGTATTCATTGCTAGTGATCACTTTTACAGGATAAAGAACATCAATTCAAAATCAAGAACAGAAGGACAAAATAGCAAACACAAGCTTTGACTACTAAAGAACTTAGGCTGAAAGGTTTAGAATTTCACAGTCATTTAGAACAGTTTTCGTTCTGTCATAGAACAATTACTCAGTGAATTTGACACTGTTTTCCTCTTAATATGAATTACATAACAGGTTAGTTGTGGTTCCTTTCTCTTTCTATTTCAAAGTGACATTTTGCAAAAATATTTGCATATTTTGAAAACAAATGTCATGCTCTCTCTCTTTGTCACTTCCTCTTTTTTTTTTTTTCCCCATCATAATAAGTATTTTACAATCACAAAATATTAGCATACTGCTTGATGTGTTACAGCCTCTCATTGCTGGAATAATTCTCAGATGTCCTTATGAAATCTGTCTGCAAAGCCAAAACCACTGAGATAAATTATTACTAATATTGTGTTTTCTCTATCAATTTTTGAATTAAACTGAATTTAAAAATCGATTAGGAGTCAATTATCTTGCTCAGGGTAGGATGTTTCATTTAAAGTGGTTATATTTGAGCCCGTGTGGAAAGTTCCTTTTTCCTGCCTAGGGTAACCATATGGCTGAAGTCCGAAAGCATGGCATTTATGCCTCTAGAGATTACAAAACTGAGAATTCATCCATATATGTGAAAAGCTAGAGGGAAGAAAAAGCTGTTTCCATTTTGGGTTGGTCCAAATCAGGAAGTGACTTCTGAGATATCAAAATGGCACCAAGTAATATGATGGTGTTACAGATCACTAGTATGAATAATAGCATTTTTTAAAACGGTATTTCCAGAAGGCTACTATTTCACAAGTTATTTCCCCAGGAGATCATGTTGTCACACAGTGAAATCTCAAATCCATTATATAAGTGGAAACATACCAGTGATTTTAGTGAGCTGTAGGTCAGTCTTCACGATAAACTCTCTACCAAGTAATAATGTGCATACATATTCTTCTTACACATAAAATCTGACAGGTTAAGTTTCTAAAAAATAAAAGGAATTATTTTTTTCTAGTTTTCTTCCATGAAAGCAAATGTCTCCTTAATTATAGAAGGAGATTTAATTTGAAATATTATGAAAGCTTAAAACGCTCTCTTCATCAAGAAAATAGATAAAAATAGATAAATAAAAACATAGATAAATAAAGAGAAAAAAAATGCAAAATAGATAAAATTATAATATGATTGTCACTGTGGCCAACTTGCAACTCAGCTGTCTCCCTAAAATTGCTTTAGTTTTTTAAGCAGTTCATGGTTCTCCTCCTTTAATTTAGTTTTCTCAAGTTTTAGATTTGTAACAAAAACTCAGAACACCGGGATTCCATGGTTTGTTATCTCTTAGCATTTTAATTCTTGTAATAGCAACCACGGGAAAATCATAAAACAGGATGCGTGTACATGTACACATATACAATATGTCATACCCCAGCAGGTAAACTACCACAAAATCAACACTAAAAAGTATATCTATGATTATGTTGATCTATATCAAGTTATTACAGCTATTTGCTGAGAGGGAGCTGGGGTTGTTCAGCTTAGAGAAAAGGAGGCTGAGGGGAGACCTTGTCGTTCTCTACAACTACCTGAAAGGAGATTGTAGAGAGGCAGGGATTGGTCTTTTCTCTCAAGTCACAGGTGATAGAACAAGAGGAAATAGCCTCAAGTCGCACCAAGGGAGGTTCAAATTGGATTAGGAAAAATCTTTACATTAAAAGGGTTAATAAGCATTGGAATGGGCTGCCCAGGGAAGTGGTTGAGGCACCATCCCTGGAGGTATTCAAAAGATGGGATGACATAGTGCTTAGTGATATAGTTTCTGAAGATAAATCAGCCCTGTGAATTAGAAAGAGCAATGACTTGAATATAGCTCTCATAAGGAAGTGACTTGACCCTTTTTAAGCTATCTTCTACCTTGGATTTCTGTCCATTCACTACAGGTTTGACCAGAAATCCTTCTCCAGTAATGAAAAGCCTATAAGTACTATCCTGACAATTTTTTTGTAAGCAACTTCTCTTTCTACAAACCAACACTTAAGACATTTTTGTTTTAAAATGCCTAATCAACTTCATGCACCTTTCCCCCAAGCAAAATTGAGTGCACACGATTACAGGGAATGAATGCTTAAGATGGCAGGGTAGTTTTGTTTTCTGAAGAATTTTTCCCTTAGTAGTCATAGAGAATAATATGAAATATATTTTCTCACAAGATCCATCTGATATATATACTGCATCCAAAATAGTACCCACACAATGTATTATATTATTCCTACACAAAGTACATTTCTTGTCTTTCAAAGTTCTAGTGTTTGTTTAAAAATACTATTATTTCAATTCTTAAACTCCTGTTGCTATGCTTCATCCTTATTAGTCCACAGAAACAAGTCTGAGGACATTCAGTAACAGTAACAACACAGCAATTTAAGAACCAGGAGGTTTATTTTGATTCAACAGTATCATGTTAAACTACTTTATCAACGAAAAAGACTCACATTCTCATCAATATCCCAGCTGAACAGAAGGAATCTCAGAACTGAGATGATCCTGCTAGAAATTGACATAAACCTTTAAGAAGATGAGACATTTCATTTAGGGGCTTAAGATCATCAACTAATATATTCCCTGCTGACTCTGGCCTTAATCTTGTATTCTAAGGATGAAGAAGAAGGCTGTTACTCTGCATGTCCTCTCTGGACAAGTTTGCTTACACTCTGTAGTTGCATAAGAAATTAATAATAAGTTGTGCATGATATTTGTGCCACTTCCCTCTTCAAGAGCTGATGCAGGAATTTAACTAAGTCACTTGGAACAGAATCTTATCTGAGGTAATTCAGCACATTTTAATTGCGATGAAACAATTTTATGTGAGCTGCTGATCTGGATTGCTATAACTAGGTATCATGAAAGAGTGTGCACTGCAGAATTAACTTTTTCATGCTACACATTGGTGGTCTGAGCTAAACAGATTTTTTTTTTTCCCACCTTCCCATAGTTTTTTTTCTACTTTCTGACATTTTCACACGTGGACTTTACACTGAGATTCTCTTCAACTAACACATCAATGGAGAACAATTGTGCTAGCTTTGATTTCTGCTCACATTGAACTAAATCATAAGGTCATAGCTTGACTTTGTCAGACTGTTTTAAAGAGACTAAAACCCTTCATATTTGCTGTCTCAGTGATACGAATATATCTTGGAAATTTGTAGAAAAACTATTACAAAATTATTGCATTTGCAAGAAGAAAAAAAAAAAGAACAAAACCCCTAAGTAGTGGAATTAGCATGAGAGACAGAAGTTTTCTCTGATCCTTTGCCTTTTACAGTTGTCTGAGTAAGGGCTAAGCAAATCTTTGGGATATGGTTTCTGCCATTGATACTTGTTTAATTACAGTGTGAGTTATTACAAGAAGTAGAGGTTTATTTTTTCCATAACTGAACACTATTCATACAGAATTTATGGACTTTGAAGTAATTCATAGAAAGATGATTGGTGAGATAGTTTGGCCCACTTGACACCTTGCAGTAATCCAGGCATTTTTTGACATTGTATTTAATCCAGTTACAATGCTCTTTTTGTGTTTGTCTGTGTGAAGAAAGAAACATAGAGATCTTTCTCAGGTTGCCTCATGTCTCAGAGAACAAGGTGTTCTTCTTAATAGAACAGAAGCAATAGAAAATTACTAACACAGATGGGAGAATTTTTGATTAAATGCCTTTTCATCAAAATATGGTGAGGCTAAGATATTGAGCTTTCAAGATCATGATACTCAGCAAAGTTTCAGATAGGCAATGTCTGAAGCCCAAAGTAAAATCCCTGTGTTGCTTCTCTGCATAGAATTAAGTGAAAACACTGACCTTCCAGTCTGAAGCTGTACACTTCAAATATTTTCCATTTTATGAAAACATTGAAATGTTGAGGATTTTTATTCAAACAAAACAAAACAAAACAAAACAAAACAAAACGCAGCAAAGGAACAAAAATTTCATTCTCTAGTCAGTTCTAATATATAATTTACTTAGTAATGTTCTTTGATCCATGGATGACATTTCTATTTAGAGATTAGATTGCTTTGGATTGCTATAATTTTTCATTCTGTTTTCTAAAGTAACCCACCCTGTGCATAAAAAAAAATGTTTTAGGAGAAAACCAGAACTTATAGCTGTCCAAAATAACAAATACAGCAGAGCAAAGCCAAGTGAGAGACTCAAAACACAAAGGATGGCTAAATTTCCTCTCAGACCTTCAGAAGTAAATAGGCATGAGAACAGAGACAATTTCACTGTGATGATCCCATCTGTGTTGTAGATCTTTAATGTTGTTATTATAACAGTAACTGAAAAGATTTAACTATAAGATTCATTTGTTTGTTTCTTCTTTATAAAACATAAGAATGGCAATTTTTGTTAAGAAATATACATAAAAATCACCAAAAGTGGAAATGGTCACAGCAAATAGAATTAAATAGTGATTATCTTTCAACAGATGTAACAACAGACAACTACATAGCATGCAGTTCATTGGAGAAAATTACTTCTTCATTGCCAAGTCACCTGCAAAACCACAATACACATTATGAAAGTTACTTTTTTTTCCTGTGGAAATGATGATAGCTATTTCAACACCAGCTGTTTGATACCTTCCTTTCTTGTTAATTGATTGAAGCTCTTGTACTATTAAAGCCTTCACTTTCCCAAATCAACATATGTAAGTGCTGAACTCCCCTCCCCAAACAGCATCTCTATTTACTTATTGTTGTCTTTATAGCATACAGAGATTGATATAAAATTGATGATTCTACTGGATTTGTTTTTGCAGCAATACACAAGAAAATATGTCTCCTGCTTCAGAGGACACAGTGCAACCTGTTGGAAGAGCAGAAGTGAACAGAATAACAGTGACTATAAACAAACAGTTGCATGGGCTATATAATCACGTGCATTTGTGTTGGTTAGCTAAACACACCCTGATGGTCAGAAAACCACTAGGATCTCAGCAGTTATACACACACACCTACATATATTCCACTGGTTTTCTGGTTTGCAATTATAATTAGGTATCACTCCTAAGTGTCAAGTATGAACAGAATAATGAAAAGAGACCAGACTGAGAGCAAGGTTTCATGCAAAATTTGTTTTGGACTGAGGACACAGGCTGACAGCACTCACCAGTACATCAATTGCAACAGCTAGATTTAGTGGGCCGTGTAAACTAACATTAGAAACAAAGAAATTATGAGATGATAATACCAGACAGCAAGGTAATGGAAGCTAAGTTTGGACAGACTGGGAAATAAGTACCTCAGGTTAGTACACAGAATGAGAAAAAGGAAAGTAAAGTCAAGATGTGGGCAACAGTCAATTGTTTGCATGGCTGTTGTTGTTTGCTCTGAGTAAGCAAATGGAAGTATGCAGAATTACTGTCTTCAAAGGATTCAGACCTTCTGCAGGGTGTGTGTGTGTGAACTAGCAGAGTAGGAGCTAGATGATCAGGGACAATGATGTTGCCAATAATGACCCACCCCCTCCAAAAAAAGAGAATTTTTGGTTTTGGCAATGTGAAATTTAACTTCCTAAAGATGCTTCCAGGATTATGCTTTAAAAAAGTTGGTGGTTTAGATAGAGGAGGGGTATATAAAACAGGAGTATTCGGGGTTGTAGAAACAATACTGAAAAGATGATAAAGGCAGTATCAGCATTCTCACAGCATGCAGTAGCAGATAGAAAGACTGGAGGAGAGGACTTGCATCAGATATGCAAATGAGACACAGATTTATGAATGAGTATTTCCTTTTTATTTCTGAAATACAGTTGCATTAAGGCAGAAACGGCTTCTGGTGTGAACAACGTGAGTTTCTCTATTGTGGTATCAGAAGTAAAGGCTACCTCCACACTCTACATGGAAACATTGAGTGCTCTACACAATTGGGGAAAAAAACCCCAAATAATAGAGGGAAGGTATTAAATAAATTTTCAGTAAGAGCTAGACAGTGTGAGTATCTCAATTTTCAGATGCTTGTCAAAGGTATTTTGAAAGAAAATTAAGAGTTTTCTTTTCAGTGATATGCAGCTTTAGAAAAACAAAATTGTACGACTTATTTCAAAGCAAGCTTCCAAGACCTGAGATAAGTAGAACAGCAGGACTGCCCTGTCTCTTTTTCTGTTTCATCATTTACATCCACAAATATTTCATAGCATAAATTGATTGATTAACTTACTCACTTTACATATAGTACACAAATTTTAGAGAAGCTCTTTTTATTTATCACTCAGAGGAAAATATATCAGCATTAGGCTGTGGGTATATGACTTATTAAAGACAAATCCCCCAGATTTTGCAGGAATTTTACTTTGAATGTTTGGGTTGTTTAAAACAATTAATTTTCTAGTGCAAACATGCACATTTAAATTCCTAAAACAGTTGTACCTGGGTATTTTCACATGCTACTTTAAATACACCGTTTCTATAAATTAGCAAGTATTTTTGTAAAAGCAAACATAGATCACAAATACTACCTTTGCAAACCTGGTCTGAAAAACTGATCAGCGTTCATGAGTGGTTTCCAATATTTCAAACTTATATGAACAAATCTATTTACCAAACTGATGAATCTTACTTCTTACACCTACCTTCCAAATTACTGCTGTAGTTGAATCAGTCACATTTTCTCATCCATGGGAAAGCTTTATGGGAGGGAAACAATATCATCAGGATTACAGAAATAAGGGCTTGATAACAGAGGTTTTTCCAAATACTGTAAGAACTTCCACCAGCATACTTCATTAGAGTAAATTATTTTGTAGAATTTCTGTAAATCTTGTTACCTAGAATGCATAATGAGGTTTAATTTCTTCTACCCAGTCTACCATCAGTAAAACTGGTGGGCATTTGTTGTGACTAGCTACACTTGACAGTGTAAGGGATAGTATAAAGATATAAGAAGGTGAAGAGCCAACATTGTCTAACATAAAGCCAGTAAATATCAAATTCCCTTTTTTTTCTGTATTCTTAAGTGCCTTATGAGCCCAAGAAACAGCTGGTAGACAGCTTGACTTTGCTGAAGCTAGCTCTGGCTTATTTGTCTTACTCGTTTTAGTTTGATTATGTTAAAATGACAGCATCTGAAAATTAGGGTCTAGTATACATAGATTTATAGCTGTATTCTAATAAATACACCACTTGTATGCAAGATTGTGTGTTCTCTGAGCAACTGAGATTCATATCCCCTCAGACATGGAGTGAAAAACAAGTCTGTTTATATATGCTACATTAAAACCAAATGCTGCAGACAGCAATTCCTCCTGTAGCTCAGTATGTGAAATTATGAATAGACTGGCAAGCAAATGAACTTTATGGTGAAAAAAAAAATAAACTAAACTAAATTAAAATAAGAATTTTAAGGGAACTTTTTAATGAAAATCCTATGAAAACAACAGATCTCTATTTTTTCAATTCCATGAAAGGTTCATTTATTTATATCTGAGTGATTTTGCAATCACTGAAAAAAACCTTGTCATTTAGCTAATAAAAAATCACCCTTTCCAGATGAGGAATTCTTTAATTGCAATTTAATCTGCAAATAAAGCTCCTAGGCAGTTACGATGGACATACACTATTCAGTGGTTTCAAATTACTTCAATAGTGTTTTTTATCTCCAGATCTTTATAGATATTACAGCTCTTCTCTTTAAACCTATTTCCCAATATTAAAGTCAGAGTCTTCTGTGACTGTGGTGTTACATTTCTCAGACTGGGAGAAGGCCATCCAACAATTATTTTGTTTAATTTGTCCAGCATTCTGGTTTAGTTAATGATAGATGCTTTAAAGCTGCCCCTTTTCAATATGTAATTGAACATGATCAAACAATAAACTCATGATTGCACCATGACCAGGAATGAATAATGGAGTGAAGGATAGTGAATTTAGTTCCAAATTATCTACTCTGACATTGGAACCACTTGCTTTTTTTTTTGACATAAAAGAGTCATTACATATTTGGTGAGGGTATTTTGTTTGGTTGGTTTGTTTGTTTTTTTTGTTGGGTTTTTTAATGAACATCGCATAGTTGGTGTTGAATTGAGTGCAAGAATTTTCTTCAGTTTTGCTAATCAACATTCAGTTCTACTGAGATTCTACACCCTGAATTTAGGTTTCTACACAGAACTTGCAATGCGTGCTCCTGCATATCTAGCCTCCCCTCATTCCCAGTGGAAATTTAATCATAGCTGTCAATAGAACCTAGAGAAAAACACTGAGCTACCAATAGGTGGATACCTTAATAGTAAGTCATTCAAATGTCTCTTCGGGTAAACTGAGCACCTCTTCACTAATTATAGCAGAGGGATAAAGATTGTACCCACTTGTAGATACCCACATTGATGATACCTAATATTTACTTTTCCATATGTGGAGGTGAAAGCCAGAGGTGAAAGAAGTCATGGCAATCCCAGGTACAAATACAAGATGGGTGGAGAATGGGTTGAAAGCACCTTTGGGAGGACTTGGGAGTGGCAGTGGGTGAGAACCTCAACATGAGCCAACAATACGCACTGGCAGCCCAGAAAGCCAACTGCATCCTGTGCTGCAACAAAAGCACGACCAGCAGGTCAAGGGAGGTGATTCTGCCCCTATACTCTGCTCTCGCTCCAGGTGAGATCCCACCTGGAGTACTGTGTCCAGCTTTGGAGTCCTCCACAGAGGAAGAACATGGACCCATTGAATGGGTCCAGTGGAGGGTCACAAAAATGATCAGAGGGCTGGGACACTTCTCCTATGAAGACAGGATGAGAATTGAGGTTGTTCAGCCTGGAGAAGAGAGGGATCCAGGGAGACATTATAACAGTCTTCCAGTATCTGAACATGACCTACGGGGGAGATAGGGAGGGACTCTTTGTCCAGGGACTGTAGCGATAGGATGAGGGGTAACAGTTCAAATTTAAATGAAANTGTCCAGCTTTGGAGTCCTCCACAGAGGAAGAACATGGACCCATTGAATGGGTCCAGTGGAGGGTCACAAAAATGATCAGAGGGCTGGGACACTTCTCCTATGAAGACAGGATGAGAATTGAGGTTGTTCAGCCTGGAGAAGAGAGGGATCCAGGGAGACATTATAACAGTCTTCCAGTATCTGAACATGACCTACGGGGGAGATAGGGAGGGACTCTTTGTCCAGGGACTGTAGCGATAGGATGAGGGGTAACAGTTCAAATTTAAATGAAAGAGGGAGATTTAGATACTAGAAAGAAATTCTTTACTGTGAGGTTGGTGAGGCAACGGAACAGGTTGCCCAGAGAAGCTGTGGATGCCCCACACCTAGAAGTGTTCTGGATGGGGCTTTGAGCAACCTGGTCTGGTGAGAAGTGTCCCTGCCCACGGCAGGGGGGCTGGAACCCGATGATCTTCAAGGTCCCTTCCAACTCTAAGCATTCTATGATTCTATTCTGTAAGTCTGCACTCAGACAAACCCTTCCTCTTCTAATTACCTGAATGGAAAATCTATTGGAAAAGCTGAAATCAAACAAAATTTTTGCCACTGATTTTTTTTGTGCTGACATGGAATAGGTAAATCTTTATTTTGTGCTCTTTAGAGAAAATCTTCAAGAAGAAGTGAAAGTCAAACTGTTAAAAATTTTAAAGCTTGACACCTTCTGTCTAGAAAAAAATTAATTGTGTTCATGTAGATTTCGTACTTCTCTGTATACAATCCTGGAATAGTAAAAGAGATCATACAAGGAATTTACATTAATTTGTCTCTAATTTGATGTGTGTATGAGGGAAGGGAAAATTTCATTTCAATGATTTCTAAAAGTTTTTTTTTTTTCTTGTATTTATGAACAGTTATATGAATAACCAAGGGTTTTCTTAAAATGTAATTTCTTTGTGGTTTTTAAAATTAGCTCTCAAAATAGCCGTCTGGTTTTATTTCTAAGTATTACATAAACGAGGTCTCCAGAAATCTAGTTAATTTAGATTTTATACAGGATAATGCAGACCTCTGTAGCCATCTGAAAACATTGTTTTTGTATCACCACAATATTTATGTTAACCTTTGTAGGTCTACATCAAATCAAATTCATGGTGCATTATAAGTAGAAGACTCCAGTGTTGGAGTATCCCTTGCCGGTGAAAAATCTTGCTTTGAGACATTATATATTCAACATATACTTCTTTTAGCAGTAATGCATGTCTACTTGAATAAGTTAACAAAAAGGGTCCTCATTATGTGTACAAGTGGATATTTATTTTTAAACATTTGAACAAAGCTTACAAGTATTATCTTTTGACCATCTTCTGAAAATGCTGCCCTTGATCAACTTTCCTTAATCACCCAAATATCAAAAGTTTGGTGAAAAAATTTTGGTTTTGTTGTTAGGGTTTTCATTTGCTTCTTTTGCTTTTGGTTTGTGCATTGAGAGAGTCCACTGTTTATAGAAAGGTGTGTGAATTTTGTTTCGCTTTATTTCTTATTTACCCTATGAAAGTCATTAACATATGTTTCCACTCTTTCCTAGCATGTGCTTGGGGCTCAAGAATATGTTGCTCGGCAAATAACTTAATATTAATTAGAAGTATTAGGAAAAAAGTGTAAGATTTACCTGAAACTATGACTAGCATTTTTTTTTATTGATTAGTTTATCTTTCTAATTAAAAATAAATCTAAGTGCTAATAGACTAATACTTTTCAGATCAATTTTCATACTAATAAATTGTAGAAAGGGTCCCTGATTTAAAAAGAAAAGGCATTGACCTTGAGATAGCTTTTCAGTAAGCACCTGACTGCAAGAGTTTCTGTTCTAGTCCAGAAAATAATAAATAATATATATAAGAAAAAATATCAATATCTTAATTATATCTACTTTTAATAAACAGAATGAATGCTGGTTTTGCTGTTGACTACTTCATGTTCGTGTAAGTGCATTGTACTTGTTAGAAATTTCTGTATTCTGCATTCATATCCTGATATAGCTTCAGATATAATGGGACTCGATACCTTGCTTTGCATCACTTCTCCCTGATGACAGGGATCTTCAGGCAATTGTCCTTTCAGCCTGAAAGATCAGATGTGGTGCATGACTGAAGTTATTACCTCTTCTTTTAAACATCTGATGCAGTACAGACTATACTGATTATACTTGGTTGAATGTATCCACTTTTCTTTTGCCATCTTGTGTGAAGAAGTTTCTAAATAGCAATGCTAAATCTGTGTTGCAAAGTTCTCTGTGCCATAATCCAGTTCCTAGATCACGTGTCTCCTTCCTAAACAACAGATTATTAATGTAAAGTTTCTCTGAAAACTTATTCTAAATTTTTTATATTTCTGTTGGAGATAATGTTGTCTGTGACTTTGAATATTTTTTTTATAATTTTTTTTTTTTTTTTATAACAGCAGTCCTTAATTCGAAAGACATGAGTATACTGGAAATATTTTTAAATTTAAATGCCACCTGTGCCTTTTGTTTAAACGACATATATTTGTCCTTTACTAGTAAATTTTTGCATAGATTAACCCACACTTTGAATATACTCCTATTGCCTTTGGTGTCTATCATGGATATGAAAGAAAAAATTAAAAAAACCCCTCAGTTATTCAATTCTGATCTCCAGACATGTTGGGCAGATTTAGGAAATTCTGAAAGCTGATCCCACTTGAAGATTAGTTACTCAAATACAGTGCAATATTTTGAATTATAAACCATATGTGAAATATAGTCTTTAAAATAATTAGTTACACCGTATCTTTCTTTCTGTTTTCCTACAGATAAAAATAAATAAATATGGAATTGCAAATATTAAGTCAAGTATTTGCTCTTGGGTTGTCTTGTGTAGAACATAGTATTTTTATAATATCAACAGGAAATTATCCAAATAAGATATAATTTGTGTTTCACATGTTATGAAATGTTGTGGCTCCAGAACCAGAGTCAACAATAACTTATTGCCAGTAATTTATATATATTTATATAAAACTCATGCTGGTTTTACAAAGCTATAAATACCTATATCCAACTTGCATCAAAAATCTGTGCTTCCATGTGATTATACTTCTAAAACAAATGCATTAGGCATTGGATTTTTATGTTATTTTGTCACACAGCTCTAGCTGATAGTGGAGAAATATTTTTCATGTTCATTGTCCAACAGAGAATTCATTTGAACATAAAGCAATGCAAGGAGGGATTGAGCTAACATTGCCATAGCAGGGTGCATCTATCTCTTGCTGCATCCAGGAGCACTGAGTTTATTTGTCTTCGTTCTAACTGTCCTACACTGATGAAAAAAATGTTCACCTCAACAGCTCCCCATCATCAGGTTCTCTCTAATCCCCTTTCTCCCAAGGATTTTCTTCTGGAAATGAATCAATATAACTGAGGCTTCTGTGGCTTATGCAGAGTTGATTTGTATACGATTTCATTACTGAATATAGTTCTTAGAAAGTTCATCTTAATGACAAATTCATCTTCCTATCCACAACAACAGCCACATTTGCTTAGCTCCAACTTCCTTTTGCATCTACCAATCTACAGAGGTAGCAGAAGTCAGTTGCTTTTTGCACAATATTCCACTGGCAAAAGTTAACCACGTAATTGTAAAAATAAATGTAACTGCAGAGGGAAAGACTGTTGGTACTGAGATTGAGCAGCAAAGAATGGCAGTAAAGGGAGAATTTGTCGAGCCCTATTCTATCAATAAAAAAATCTCCTTAAAACTGTGACTGCAGTATTAACAGCTAAACCTCACTCTTATGAGTATGGCAGTTAGGGGTCTCAGAAATTAATTTACCACTGGCAACTCACAGGTGATCGGTAACCAGAGTGTCTGGCTTTGTAAGGACAGTGGCAAGCTATGTTTGCGACAGCTTCAATCCCAGTTCAGTTGCTGGAATGTTGCTTTAAGATACCCAGAGTAGAATGTCAACCAGACTTATGGGTCAAAATATTATTGGGACAATCACTGGTGGGAGTTTTGAAAGAATAAGATATGACAAGGTACATTATCAGTCTCTTCCAGCGTGAATCTCCCCAAACCTGGCATGTCAGCATCTTTCTCTGCTCAAGTTGTCCATATAACTCCTTCAGAACAAGTTTTTCCTAAGGAAAGGATTAAGATTTGTTGCTCTCCTTTCTAATTTTCAGTCACATACATGTACCAAGAAAGCAACAACTACATGGATAATTACAGTACCTTCCTCTGGTATTGAGCTGAGATTCCGGAACATGGAAACCCTAGATTTCCACTAGTCAAAACTACAGATCTTCCAAATTATAAGGAAAAATTTGTCTGTGTATCTGTACAACAAATTCAAATTAAACGGGCACTTTCATTTTTGTATAGTAGCCCAAGTACTTTCCTGAAAAACGAGCATAATTTTTTAGATCATTGAACAAACTGAAAAATTATTCCATTCAGATTAACCCAAAGATAGGGAGGAATTGCATCATCAAAACAAGATGGTAAAAGCAAGAAAAAAAACAGAGCAATTTCAGATAAAAGTGCACATAGCTATTTTTATTTAATCAGTAAACCTTCTATTCGTTTTCTCATTTCTGACAAATCTTTTTCCATTCTTCATAGAAGACATGGAACACAAGACATTTTAAATTCCTTGAAAAAGAAATCTTTGACTTTGAATTCAATTAATTTCACCCACAAAGTAAACAATTTTGTTTCTTTCAAAATGCCTTTATTTGGTCCTGTATCTGAAAAGAAGGAAAAGTATTCAATTTGCATAGTAGCATTCATGACAAAAGTTGATGTAAATGGAGGTGAGAATGAGTATTAAAAAAGAATGGAAATAGTGGTTATTTGGTGTGCTACAGCCATTTAGCTTTAGGAATCTGAAAGATTTCACATTTGAATTTTATAAAACCTAGCCCATAGATACATATATATATATATGTATTTCTGCATTACATTGTTACTTACCCAACTTATCATTACTTGGCTAACTTCCTTTGGAAGTCTACACAAAACCAGGTCTAGAGGAAAGACTGTGTTGCAGTGAAGGGGGAGGTCAACAGAAAGCAGAACGACAGCCTGCTGAACTCAAGATAACCTTGGTATCGCTTGTATGCCTACTTTATCAAGTATACCACATTGCAGCAGCCAAATGAAACACAGTTTTTCAAAGCAATGCCAGATGTAAGAAAGACCTTTCAAGGCAGTGTAAGTTTCCATACATACATCTCTCAAAACATTGGGGCCTCTAAGCTCTTCACATATATTACAGAATTTTTTTTCTTGGTAAAGATGCTTAAGTACATCGTGAAGTGTTTCCATTCTTTTATTACAGATGATACAGACAAAAAGATTATAAAATAAAAAGAAGGGAAGGGAAGGGAAGGGAAGGGAAGGGAAGGGAAGGGAAGGGAAGGGAAGGGAATATATTTAATATTTATAATTAACACACATATCCTCAAAGATGTTTAGGGAAGCATGCTTAGCAACTGGAGGATTTCAATCTTTTTCCACCATCCTGCATTGCTAGCCAGCAAACGAAGTGTATGGGAATACTTTGTGCTCAGTTCCAGTGGCAGATAAGCATACATTGTTCTAGGCCAGAAATCGTAACTCTGTATTACTGTCGACTGTCCTTTAGCATTCTGGAACTGAGCTTATGTTCCAGCTCTGTTATTCTGCTGCCTGATTTTTCTCTGTTACAGTGTTTCTTGATCTTTTTTCCTGTGTAATCATCTTCATAAACTTCTGAGCATTCCTTTCCTGCACAACTCCCAATATTTTTACAACATTTACTTCCTCTGAGGATTTCTTGATGTTTTCAATATACCAAGGAAAATAAGCAACCTATATTACCATACCAACAGTCTTGCAATCTACACCATAAAACTTTTGTCCCTCTGCAACAAGAATTTTACATACAGTTAGAGAACTCAAGCATGTGAAACCCTACATTTTTCTTCAAAAGGACCAGAGAACACAGAAATTTAGAGAAGAGAATGAGTATTACAGACTTAATTTTTGTGAGCAGCAGGCAGTAGAATGGTCAGAATCCTGATTTAGAAAAAAAGAAAAAAATAATAAACACAGGAATTCTTTACTGAACTGAACTTCCAGTCCCCATATGGCTTTATTTGTAATAATCACTGGCTGGTCACTGTAAGGTTTTCTACAAGATCATTAAAATACTGGGCAAAATAGCTAACTTGTGTGAGGATAGAGATCTCTCTGCTGGTTTATCTCATTTCTCCCACCAATGCTCTTTATTTCGTATTAAACCACATAAATTGAAAAAAAACCTTCCAACTAATTAATTCATTAATGTGGAGGAACTTATATTCATCATTTATTGGGGTAACATATCTATTAACTGACCTTTACATTATTCTTCTTGTGGAAAGAGGGTATTATTTTCCATTTATATGATTACTGCTGCTAACGTCTGAGACTGTTGTAGCCTTAAAAATGCACAGTTCATTCTGCAGATGGTGATAACTCTACTAACACTTCTATTGTTGGTTTGAAAGTCAAGTGATGATATGTGTAGGTGTATGTGTGGGAGCAGTGCAAAGAATTACAAGGATTTTCTCCCACACTAACGATCCACATGGAAAAGAGGGCCTTATGAAACAATGTTCTGTTCCTCTGGTATTTTTAATCAGTCTGATATTTTGTTAGAATAGCACAATTTATTGCACAGCTTGTCATTCTTCTATCTAAGGAGTGCCTTTTTAAATAATGAAAAAAATCTTTTGTGCTTTGACTTCACATTTTGATATGTCATCATTTTCTTTAAAAAAAGAAACTGTGTCAAAGCAGAAAACATAGCTGGAAAATTAATGATTTATGCTGACACTCATGTAATTTACTCTTCTAGTTTTTTTTCAGCAATTATACATTTGTTGGACCTGCTAGTAATTGGAAGTTCCTAAAAAGACAATGCCTGTCAGTTTTGTAATCTCTGTAATTTCAGTGGTTGCTGCAAAACAGGAAATGTATCACTATTTGATTGTAAACACATCCTTCATGGTACAGTCAGATGAGGATAAGGCAGGTGACCCACACAACCCAGATAAATACTTCAGCCCCAACATGGCATTCTGTTTGTTTTCTACAAGTCATTCATGACATTTTAGCACCCTGTTTAGTTTTTCATCAGTTGTTACCCACCTAAATTTCCCATTCACTCTCAGTTAGGTAAACTCGTATTTTTCTCCCAAGTAGGTTATGAATTCTTCCTGCATCAATCTCTGTTTGGTTTTGTTTTTATACATATATATATATAAATGCATGTGTATGAATATGTACATATATATTTGTGTGTGTATACATGCATAGGCAAGAAGATGCATGTGCATGCAATACATGTATTGATTTTGCTTAGTTTTTGGCCCTTCTTCACATACTGCATAAGCTTCAGTTATATGAAAAAATTGCTTGATTCAAATCTTTGCTCACCCTCCTCATCTCCTTCATTCTTTCATTACTTTTGTTCCTGGTTCCAACCATTTTTTCTCAGTGCTTAGAAATAAACTGCTTATCTGCGTATTTTGAATGAAGGCTCAGAGAATAAGCCTTAGGTGATCTGTATTACTCTAATTATTTTTTCTTTTGATGACATATGTGGTTATATACACTGGGAAATGTCCAACAAAAACCTATAATCTATTAGAATTGAAAGAAATGATACAAGCACATACCTCCACGTCATTACATGTCTTTTATATTTGTCTAGTTTTCAGTTGAAAAGTTAAGTCCAAATCCATTCCAATTTATTTTGCCCATGACCATACTGTGAAATATATGCTTTACAGTTTCATAGAGTAAGCTCTGTTGTTTCTGATTTTTTTCAGGAATTAATATTCAATTATATATATATATATATGAAAAAATATGTTAGTTTCATTTACATTAATGTTTCTGTTAGAAAACCTTCTTTAGGAAATGTATTATTCATTTAACTGCAGACTACAAAAATGTAGACAAATTGTCTTTTACTTGAATTGCCAGTAACATCATCAGAGTAGAGAATATCTCCCGGAGCACACATCGTTAAGTGTCACAAAGTGACTTAGCATTTAAAAATGTTGATATGTCTGAATGTTTCGCCCTACATTGCAACCTTGACTGAATCAGATGTCACAGGGACCACTTGGCATTTTGACTGTGATTTTTCATAACGAAATTATTTCATCCATTTCTATATACTTTTAAAGTTTTTTGTAGTCACATACTTGTCTCCTTAACTAGCAACTCAATGGACTTACATTTTTATAATTAATTAATTAATTAGATTATAAAATATATCTACAAGGTTCTATATCTTTCCAACTGACAGAATAAAACACAATTTTCACTTGATCCTACCAACCATGCATGTTAACTTTGCACTGGGCTTTATAGTTGTAAGTCTTATTTTCTCTCATTACTTTTTGTACTTCTGCTGGGTTTGTGCATGGATCTGGTAGGGTTTTAGGAGGAAAGGAACGCTGGTGGTCAAGAAAGAACCTTGGACATCAGGTTTATAACATATATATAAGAAATCTGTGTAGACGATATGTGGAAACAAGTTAAAATGTGGTCATAGCCGACTATAAAATGAGAAAGATAACTTGGTGTAGGGCTTGTGTTTCTTCTTCTTTTTTTTTTTATTTTTTTTTTCACTATTTCATTTTAATGAAAGAAATCTACTAGGAAAAATAGCAGAATCAAATATAAATAAAATTATGCCTATCAGTTAAATCTGTACAATGAAATAGTTTACATTATCAACAATATTCTTGGTAAGGAATGTGAAACCAGCCCAATCAGCATGCTATCCTAGTTGCTGTATGTTTACAGATGGTGCCCAGAGGGTGACAAGCATTGTTTTACAATAACTTTTGAGGTTTTAATTCCTCTGTTTTCTCTTTCTCTCACTCTGAAAGTAAGGGCCTTCAAGGAAGTGGGAACAAGGGAGAATGAAGCATGATTCTGAGACATGACTCAGACAAAATGAGATAAATTTTGTCATCTTCTCTAATGTCCCAACAGTCCACAACTAAAGTGATGTAAATAAAACATTTTCAAAAGTTTTGAGTTATATTTCACTGTAAGTTTTGTGGAGAAATAGAAACAAGCAAAAAAAACCAACAAAAACAAACAAACAAACAAACAAACAAGAAACAGTTTTGCAGAAATTGGAAATTAAATTAATTTGATAAAATAAATCAATATTCAGGAATATGATCTTCTAATAGATCAGAATCCCTTGACAGTTGGCATCTTGATTTCTTATTCATTATACAATGCACTTTAGAGAGCTTGCCTCTTGGGACTCAGAACTCTGTAAGTGCATGGTAACATTAGATTGAATTCTCAGTCTGAAGGTGACAGTTTAGTCCTCTAAATGTACCTATTTAGAGAGGTAAGACACAGAAAACACAATCTTTTTTCGTCACTTGCCAGCTGCATCCAAGACTAAAGTGAGAAAGTAACCACTTACTGACAAGGTGATAAAAGCAAGGGGAAGACCACGTGAAAATGTACACACATCCAGTGAATACCCTGACACTCTGTCTGAAGACCTAATTATCACACCAGGTAATTATCTGAGACAGATAACATACTCCCAGTTCAGTATAACAGAGGGGAATATGGCTGCTGTTTGTAAAACTATTGCTTATCCTTCTGTCTACCCTTGTGCAGAAGTTAGAATACAATCACTGAAACATAAGTCAGACAAAACTGGAAAAATGTAGATGTCTTCTCCCACTTTCCCCACAGGGAAGTGAGGCTTTTTGAGTTTACGCCTCTGAAAAAGATTAGCTACAAGATGCTCAATTATTATCATGTCTGAACCTTGAAGTATTTTATATCCATATCTTCTGGCCTCAGCTGTTTGTGACACTGACAACATTGACAGAGAAAGAATTGTATAAGACTCATCAGGTGATTCTTTTTTTAACTTAGTGCGTCTGAATTCTTTCCTGCTAATACCATACCATTTCTAACAAAATTTTTATTGATATCCATTGTTGCAGCTGATAAGTAGCAGGAAATGATTCCAGAAAAAAATGACCTGTGGTAAGTGGCTCAAAATCACCGCAAGCATCTGGGGTTTATTTTGTTTTGCCTTTGTTTGAGATTCATGTATTATGCAGGAAAAGCAGAATTTATCGTCGTTCTCACTGTTATGTTTTATGTTTCTTTGTACTGGTTACAGCAGTTACTTCTTGTTTCTTTGTGAAATGAAAGGCAGTTCTAATACAACAACCTAAAGAACATGAAAATTTAAAGATTTAGAACATCAGTTAGAAAATATTAAATTTGATCACAGTTCACTGAAGCTGATATTCTAAGAAAAAAATTAATAAAATAACTTTCACTGTTGAATTCTCAGTGACTTTTTTGATATCCGTAAAATCTTTAATTGGTGACTTATCTTCATTGTTGTTTTCCTCACAAGTTAGAATTTTTTTTTCCTAAATATTCCAATTTCAAATAAATTTTGGAAAAGAAAGTCTCATTACATCTTTCTACATTATTCAATATGATAAGAAAGACAATTTTAGTGCTTACACAACCCTATGACTCTGTGTGTAACCCTTCCAAATCCTGCCCTTGGCTGCAATGCAGACAAGAAAGCTGAAGCCATTGTTTGTATAGTTTAATAATTCTACTGCAGGCAAATGAGTCAGAGAGAAAGACTTGATTATTCTGTGAGAATTGTTTTGTTTCTACAGTTCTAACGGGAGTGGGAAGACTAAATAACTTTTACTTTTGCTGTCAGTTACATGAAAAGAGTAGATCTGCTGATAATAAAAAAATGCAGCATTTACATGATTTAGCAAGGGCTGTATTTTGAGATTTAATGCAGAACGCATCTTAGACATAAAAGGACAGATTTGCTACTTTTTTTGTTTGTTGTATTTATGTCAGGTTTAGAGATTACCTGAATAGCAGAGAAAAATTTAAGTAACAAGCAAATTACACCAAATTTTCCATGCTTCTTAAAATGTGAACAGGTTTCGAAACACGACCAACAGAATGAGGAGGTAGGTAATGAAGCTTAGATTCTCCCAGGATTTGACCTTCAGATGAACTCTAATTTCTTTTCCTAAGAAATCCAGTCTATAGTAGCACACTTTATTTTCTTTACAATATTTCATTAAGTTTTGCACCACACGTCTGCATTTTTCTACTTTCAGAACTGGATGTGGACTCAACACATAGCTACTGTGACATGGTTTGGCTTTCTACAAACAACTCTGACCCACTCAAAGCAGAGCTTCTGTAAATGGTTCCACTGGGAAAAGCTGTGAAAAGACCCTGAAAATTTCAGGTTTGCAAATCAGTCATGTGTGTGTTTTGACTGCCTTGTGCCAAAAGATAAAAATAATTATAGTAGGTGTTAAAAGGTAACAACACCAAAAATAACTCCCTACTCTTCTCTGGAATAATGTTTACATATTCTAACAAATGTCTCCAATTGTTCACCCAGTTGAATAATCTAGACCAGTGCTTGTTGCTGTAGCTCTTACACATTTTACCTGGTTAATTCAATACATGTTTTTAGAAAACAAGTATTTGAAAACTATATAAATGACCTGTTTATTGTTGATATTCCTGAACATCCAAAATGTCAAGATGTAAGGTTTGGGATTTTTTCTAAATTGATATCTATCTGAAAGTTTTCCTTCTGAGTTCCATGACCATAAAAAAACACTTAGGACATTCTAGGTAATAGACACAGTACCTACATTTTTCCATGTGGCATATTAAAATATAAATCTTTTAAATTGCAAACTCTCTGCCAAATTCATAGCTAATTAACTCTCAATGATATGTCCAACTGCCAACATCAAGGGCAAATTTTGCAAGTGAACCAAGGCTTTCAAAATATGCTTTTCTTCTTGTATTGTTGCTTACCATATAGATGCAAATATGGATGTAATTTACCAAAAACATGTTTTATAGACAGTGGGTAGAGAAAATAGGATGCTGAAATAGGTGGAAACAGGGAAACAGGTAAACAAATCCTGTTAGGAAATTAAAAGCAAAAACCATATGTCCTGCACTATGCACTTATCCCATCTCCCTGAAGTACCTATCAAAAATTTAACTGGCCAAGAAAAATTAACTGACCTTGAAATTATTTCAAAACGAAAAGCTAAAGTTTAGTTTTAAATTAGTTCCAACTCTGAAAGCAACAGTAAAAATGTTGACAAGATCAAAGACCTGATTTCTATCTTCTTTAGTCAAGTCAAGGATAACTCCACAGCTGTTAACTGGTATGTATATAGTATGAGAGTAAAACCAAGTACCTAATCTCCTAAAGGTTCCTGCGAGATCATGTATACAATTTTCTTCAGCTTTAGCCACTTTAATTTTGTCTGTCCCACTAGCTGAGTTATGTGTGGAACTGGGTGTAAGGTCTGTTTACTCTCCAGTATATAATTTTAAAATTATTAGATGCCCAGCAAAAATATTCAGAAGTCATCTGAATTGATTTTAGTCAATCAGAGGCAAAAAAATACTAACAATACAAGACAGAATATGAGATACTAGCAGACAACACAATCAGGTCATTTTCCCCAAGCTTTGGAAATGCTTTTTGAAGTTAATTTGGATTTTAGCTACTTTTTTTTCTACAGTTCCTCTCTCACTGAAGTGCAACAGGTTTTTTCCTTAATGACTGATATAAACACAGTTGTTCCATCTGACTGGCACAAGCACTGTCTGCCTTTTACTGCATTTAACAAGTGCATTTTCTTTCCCTCCTGAGAAGAACAGATTCTGCATGTAACATTTTCATACAGTTTTGCCTCACACATGTCTTATCAATACTATTAGTTTTATCCATTTCTGCATTTTATAAATCTCGGCTATTCATTTAAATTGTGTGGGTACACTTCTGGTGTTCACTAAAACACCTCTGTTTCCAAAAAAGGTGGAGAAACTTGATTACATTTTTCATTGCTACTGCTGCGTTGGTTAGCCTCAGTTAAGCCTAATCAAACAAATGTAGAAGGGATATGATGCTAGTTTGGAAATGCATATGCCAAAGCAAATGTATTTTTACCTCCTCTGAGGAAGGCATCATATAAGGAGATTTTAATAATTTGGTTAGTGGAATAGTCTTCTAAATATGGTGAGAGCAATGAATTAAATGTTTTATATTGACAAATATAAAACTTGACAAATTCATGGAAAATGATGCATATAAGTTAAAAGCACAATGCCTGAAGATGAGTTACATTTGGGATATTTCCACTGTGTAGATACGCTCTGAATAGTTTCTGACTAAACTGCTATTTAACCTGATCTTCAAACTTTTTATTGGCTGCTTTATGGAGAAATAAGGAATCCTTCTTTCCTTGACCCACAGTGTGGGGTTTTTTTATATCTGGATTTTTTTTTTCATCTCTTCTCAAGCACTTGCAATTAACTACATCTATATTTTGTTTCCAAAGGGGTTTAGTTCTTATGAGGCCTCTTATATCCAGCTCACAAACTTAAATTGGAAGCTAATACCCAATTTGTAGAGTCAAAGTGTATTTTTTCCCCTTCTCATATTTCTGTCATAGGTCAGGGTTTTCTCCATCCTCTGGGCATATAAAATATCCCTCATCCTAGATTATCTAGCTGTGGAAATATACAGGTTTTCACCTCTTCCATTGCACTTGTGTCTTTTACAGTTTTTTTGTAATTTATTTGCAATTTTCATCTTAGTTGCTGATTTTAGAATTAGGTAGGCCATATTTTAGCTATTTTTACTGTTGAGAATATTATATTCAAAAACATATCATGGGACATATAACAGAAAAAAATATAACAATTTTGAATCTGACATCTTCCTTCCCTTTTATTCTCTGCTTATGAACATGAAAATTGGTAATATGGTTGTGAATGCAAAGGTTCAGAGCACTGAGAATCTACAAATTTAATGTAAGAGCTATTGTACCAGAGCTTTCAATTTAATTTGAAACAGGACTGCAAAGTGGCTCATATGCTGAGATACACAAGAAAATAATTTATTTCTCAGTAATAGCAAAATGCCAACATGCTAATATTCACCCTTGAAATCTTAGGAGTTAGATGTGTTTAGGTAGGTAAAAAGATGTCAATTCAGTTGTAGGATACAAGACCCTAGTAATTCGTCTTACATTAGGTGTTTACTTCCAACATAAGAACTACAAAGGTTTTTTTCAGACACAGAACAAAGCCAGTGAACAAAAAGGATCAGAAAAATTTGTGTTGTACTCTTCTAAACAAAACATTATTTCCTCCATAATTCCTTCCACGCTTTCTCTCATCAGCAATGTCTTGAACAACTCATCAGAACAGCATTATTTCATAACATGCCCAAAATTTAGACAGGTGGGGTTTTTCCACTGGAGTCAACTAGAAACTCTGTAATTATGTACATTTAGAATAGAGTGTAATAGACTATTGCAGTTACAAGGGACCTATAAGGATCATCTAGTCCAACTGCCTGACCTTTTCAGGACTGACAAAATGACAAAGAAAATTGTCCAAATGCCTCTTAAACAGTGACAGCCTTAGGGCATCAACTACCTCTCTAGGAAGCCTATTCCAGTGCCTGAACACCCTTTTGGTAAAGAAATGCTTTCTAATGTCCAGTCTAAATCTCCCCTGACCGATGCAGCTTTCAACCAGTGTCACACAACCCATTACTGGATAACAGGGAGAAGGGATAAGCAGATCCCCCTCCACTTTCCCACCTCAGGAAGCTGCAGAGAGCAGTGAGGTTCCCCCGTAGCCTACCTCCTTCCAAACTACACAAGCTCAAAGTCCTCAGCTGCCCCTCAAGGGGCAGCCTTCCAACCCTTTCACCAGCTGCGTTGTTCTCCTCTGGATGTATTCAAACACCTTCACATCCTTCCTAAATTGTGGGACTCAGATCTGCATGCAGTACTAAAGGTGAGGTTGCACCAGTGCTGAGTACAGTGGGATAATACCCTTCTGACTGGCTGCTTATGCTAGGTTTGATGCACCCCAGAAGGTGGTTTGCCCTCTTGGCTGCCCAGGCAACACTGCTGAGTCCTGTTGAGCCTGTTCCTCATCAGAACTCCCAGGTCCCTTTCTGCAGGGCTGCTCTCCACTCACTCCTCTCCCCATTCATACTTGTGCCCAGACTTGCTCCTTTCCAAGATAGAGAATCTGGTATTAGTTATTGTAAAATTTCATGCCGTTGATGATTTCCCAGGGCTCCAATCTATTGAGATCCCTCTGCAAGGCCCCTTGTCCCTCAGGAGAGCCAAAAGCATCTCCCACTTTAATATCATCAGCAAACTTGCTAATGCTGCATTCAACTCCTGCAGGTAGGTCATTGATAGAAAGATCTCCCTGTCTTCCTTGCAGTCCACGAGCTTCTTTTCTTCTTCTTCTTCTTCTTTTCTTTCCCTGTCCTCCAGAGAAGGAGAAGAGTACCTGGATGGGTGTCTGGTGTCCACCCACCACCAAACCCTATGTCTGCTGCTCTTTTACAAGGCAAAGTCCCCCCCAGCCAGCGTCACTGTAAGGCACTGGCTGTTCCCTGGTAAGCTCCAGTGCAATCAGGACAAACTGAATGAACTGCTGCCTGAGGCTCAGCTGGATACAGCCCCATAGAGGGAAAGGAGAGAGGGCAGGCTGTGTTCCAGGGATGATGGGAGCCTCCTGCCATCTCCTTTCTCTCCCCAGGACCCTCCCCATCCCACAGGGCGGTCCCTGGGCCTGCAGAACCTGGTCTCTCCAATCCCTCTGCCATTCTTGCAGAGGTCAAGCAGGCAGCCTCAAGCAGCAGCAGGACAGTTTTGCTTGCCCTGGTAACATGCATTTCTTTCACCTTGATTCTTGGAACTTGCAGGAAAAAGCCCTGCCGCAGCAGGAAGGCTGGGAGGGGAGCGGAGAGGGAAGGAGGCAGCTTCCAGGGATCACAAGTAACAAAGTCCTAGGANGGTAATATGGTTGTGAATGCAAAGGTTCAGAGCACTGAGAATCTACAAATTTAATGTAAGAGCTATTGTACCAGAGCTTTCAATTTAATTTGAAACAGGACTGCAAAGTGGCTCATATGCTGAGATACACAAGAAAATAATTTATTTCTCAGTAATAGCAAAATGCCAACATGCTAATATTCACCCTTGAAATCTTAGGAGTTAGATGTGTTTAGGTAGGTAAAAAGATGTCAATTCAGTTGTAGGATACAAGACCCTAGTAATTCGTCTTACATTAGGTGTTTACTTCCAACATAAGAACTACAAAGGTTTTTTTCAGACACAGAACAAAGCCAGTGAACAAAAAGGATCAGAAAAATTTGTGTTGTACTCTTCTAAACAAATCATTATTTCCTCCATAATTCCTTCCACGCTTTCTCTCATCAGCAATGTCTTGAACAACTCATCAGAACAGCATTATTTCATAACATGCCCAAAATTTAGACAGGTGGGGTTTTTCCACTGGAGTCAACTAGAAACTCTGTAATTATGTACATTTAGAATAGAGTGTAATAGACTATTGCAGTTACAAGGGACCTATAAGGATCATCTAGTCCAACTGCCTGACCTTTTCAGGACTGACAAAATGACAAAGAAAATTGTCCAAATGCCTCTTAAACAGTGACAGCCTTAGGGCATCAACTACCTCTCTAGGAAGCCTATTCCAGTGCCTGAACACCCTTTTGGTAAAGAAATGCTTTCTAATGTCCAGTCTAAATCTCCCCTGACCGATGCAGCTTTCAACCAGTGTCACACAACCCATTACTGGATAACAGGGAGAAGGGATAAGCAGATCCCCCTCCACTTTCCCACCTCAGGAAGCTGCAGAGAGCAGTGAGGTTCCCCCGTAGCCTACCTCCTTCCAAACTACACAAGCTCAAAGTCCTCAGCTGCCCCTCAAGGGGCAGCCTTCCAACCCTTTCACCAGCTGCGTTGTTCTCCTCTGGATGTATTCAAACACCTTCACATCCTTCCTAAATTGTGGGACTCAGATCTGCATGCAGTACTAAAGGTGAGGTTGCACCAGTGCTGAGTACAGTGGGATAATACCCTTCTGACTGGCTGCTTATGCTAGGTTTGATGCACCCCAGAAGGTGGTTTGCCCTCTTGGCTGCCCAGGCAACACTGCTGAGTCCTGTTGAGCCTGTTCCTCATCAGAACTCCCAGGTCCCTTTCTGCAGGGCTGCTCTCCACTCACTCCTCTCCCCATTCATACTTGTGCCCAGACTTGCTCCTTTCCAAGATAGAGAATCTGGTATTAGTTATTGTAAAATTTCATGCCGTTGATGATTTCCCAGGGCTCCAATCTATTGAGATCCCTCTGCAAGGCCCCTTGTCCCTCAGGAGAGCCAAAAGCATCTCCCACTTTAATATCATCAGCAAACTTGCTAATGCTGCATTCAACTCCTGCAGGTAGGTCATTGATAGAAAGATCTCCCTGTCTTCCTTGCAGTCCACGAGCTTCTTTTCTTCTTCTTCTTCTTCTTTTCTTTCCCTGTCCTCCAGAGAAGGAGAAGAGTACCTGGATGGGTGTCTGGTGTCCACCCACCACCAAACCCTATGTCTGCTGCTCTTTTACAAGGCAAAGTCCCCCCCAGCCAGCGTCACTGTAAGGCACTGGCTGTTCCCTGGTAAGCTCCAGTGCAATCAGGACAAACTGAATGAACTGCTGCCTGAGGCTCAGCTGGATACAGCCCCATAGAGGGAAAGGAGAGAGGGCAGGCTGTGTTCCAGGGATGATGGGAGCCTCCTGCCATCTCCTTTCTCTCCCCAGGACCCTCCCCATCCCACAGGGCGGTCCCTGGGCCTGCAGAACCTGGTCTCTCCAATCCCTCTGCCATTCTTGCAGAGGTCAAGCAGGCAGCCTCAAGCAGCAGCAGGACAGTTTTGCTTGCCCTGGTAACATGCATTTCTTTCACCTTGATTCTTGGAACTTGCAGGAAAAAGCCCTGCCGCAGCAGGAAGGCTGGGAGGGGAGCGGAGAGGGAAGGAGGCAGCTTCCAGGGATCACAAGTAACAAAGTCCTAGGAGAAACCAGAGCAGAACCTGCTCTCCTCTGTCCCTGCCCAAGGCTCCTCTTTGATGCTGCAGCTGTGAAGAAAGCCGGGACTGGGAGCCCAACCACAGGGCTTGGAGAGGTTGCTGCCTGGGGTAAATTATCTACCTTATATTTACTTGGTATTTACTTTTCCTTTAACTTCTTTTTACAAAGAATGGTAATGTGATCACTAGCAGATATGCCTCCATAACTCTTCCTTGGTAAAGGGGCATCTGCTTTCATGTCAGACTGGGCAGTCAAAAGTCTCTGGGTGCTATGCAGGGGTATGATTATCAAACACAGGCAGGAGTAGCAGAAGTGTGAGNAGCAGGGCAGGGGGAGGGAGGGCTGGGCTGGACGAGGGTTGGGGCAGAAATGCTGGGCCCCAGGGGAATTCTGAAGCTGGGGCAAGGACACAGCCACTCTGGGGAGCACCTGGGGCAGGGCAGGGGCCACCCTCAGGGCTGCCAGCCACGGTCAGTGCTGGNGCCACTGCTTTGTGCTTTGCCCACTGCAGGAGCTTGCAAAGCCAGGGGCAATGGCCATGGCTGGTCCACAGGATGTCGCCATGGCACCCGAGACAGCGCAGAGGACAAGTCACAGAGGGGTTTCACCAGGGGTCCCAGCCAGCAGCGCGGCGCCGCTGCAGTTCGGCTGGGGGCAGCGGTGAGCAGGGCAGGGGGAGGGAGGGCTGGGCTGGACGAGGGTTGGGGCAGAAATGCTGGGCCCCAGGGGAATTCTGAAGCTGGGGCAAGGACACAGCCACTCTGGGGAGCACCTGGGGCAGGGCAGGGGCCACCCTCAGGGCTGCCAGCCACGGTCAGTGCTGGGGTGGTGGCGAGGATGTGCCCCCATCCCTGCAACCGTCACCAACCTTTCTCTGGCAGCCTTCGCGCTCACTTGCTCCCCCTCCCACCCGACCCTGGGCTACTGCATCTCCTGCCCCATCTGCCCCAGCTGCCATCTCACTTCCAGCCAGCCCCACTGAGCGCCTTCTCTTCCTCCTTCTCCAGACCATGGCTGTGAGCATCACTCACATCCTGAGGGTGCTGGGCATCTTGCAGTACACAGGGAGAGTGGGTGACCAACCAGATGCAGCCACGGAAGACCTTCTGCAGCAACATGAGGAGCAGCAGAAGAGAGAGATGATTTGGTTTCTGCAGGAGATGGAAGAGAGGAGCCAGGAGCCACCATGGCTCTACCTTCTCCTTGTTGCCAGCCAGAATTGGAAATTTTGGGCCTGTGCTGAAATCCTGCTCCTGCTCTTTGGTCTCTACTTGCTGCCCAGGCAGAAGAGCACTGACAGCAACAGCCAAGTTGGGAGTGCAGAAGAGGATGAAGAGGAGGTGGAGGAGTGGAGGGTGGATGACTGGGAGGAGAAAAAAGATCCTTCTGATATTCTGGCTCAAGACAAGCCTCACGGTAAGAATGAGCTGAAGAGAAGCTGGTGCTCCTGGTTCCTGCAGCCATCGCTGCCTGCATATGGGAAGCTGCCCGCTGATTGCAGCTCTTGCTGAGGGCAGCCTGGCTGTTACTTCCTCAGTTGCTCCACTGCGGAGGAGTGCAGGGAGGCAGCGTGTGAGCTCACCTGCCGGCCAGGGCTCTGGCAGGCACCGCTGGGAGAGGAAAGCCTCCTCCTCCACCTCAGCTCCCTGCTGCTCCTCATACCCCTTTCCCCTTCTCAGGCCATTCTTGCTGCTGAGCGTTGCAGCTCTGGAGGAACAAAGAGCCATCCATAGGCACACACTCACAGCTCCAGGGTGCCTCCCACGGGTGTGCAAGTCGTGAAACCCCATACAGGTCTGTCAGAGCTCCATTTCCCCCTCTCTCCGATTGTACCCAGTAGCCTCCAGTCATGCTACCCCACCATACTGATTCTTTACAGCTCCTCAGGATCTTTAGGCATTTCCACCTTCATAAGCAGCATTAATGCTGAAAGAGAAGGGAGAAAACTGTGGAAAAGTACTACTGCCACACTGTTGCCTCAGTGTCATTTTCTCCTGGGACATAGACATGTACATGCTGGACATTACCTTGGAGGTCAGAGAGCAACTGCAAAATTCCCATTGGAAATAAGAAACCTAGGAAAACCCCAATCTGGGATTCCTTGGGAAACTGGAGCGAAGGCTGGCAAGGGCCTTTGAGAGCTGCTTTCAATGGAAAACTCCTTCTCCCAAAATTGGCAGCTAAGAATCACAGAATCATAGAATCATCCAGGCCAGTAGGGACCTCCAAAGGTCATCTAGTCTGACCTCCCGGCAGTCCCAGAGACACCCCCAACTAGACCAGGTTGCCCAGGGCCTTGTCAGGCCTCACCTTGAATATCTCCAGGGAAGGGGCCTCAACCACCTCCCTGGGCAACCTAAGAAGTACAGAGACAGAGTCGCCCGGTGCACCCAGAGGACAATGAGGCTTTTTCAGGACAGCTTAGAGCACAGTGGTCTTGTCTGCTTTTCTTTCAGCTGAGCCTGTGCTGCTGCCAGCCAAGAGGAGTCCCCAGACTGGGCCTCTGGCACATCAGGGGTCCCCTGCCCTGCTCTGGAAAGCTTCCACTGTGGATGGAGGGCATGTCCACCCTCCCTGAGAGAAACCCCTTCCCCAGGTCTGCAGACAGACATTCCTTTCAGTTGGCTCCCTGACCCTTTTCCTTCCTTTTGCTTCCGATGTTCCTACAAGGCCTGCTCCGTAACTTTCGCATTTCCTTAATGCAGTAAGTCCAGCTGCTTTTACTCCTTAACAGCTCTTCACTCATCCTCTTTTTGGGTTTGCTACCAGCCAGCACCTGCTACCCCTTGGGTCCACCTTCCCTCTCTAACAAATAAATGGACATTGTGCTTGAATTTATTTTTGCAGTGATTTTTGTTTCTTCCTTTCCGATGAACTTTTGAGTATCTCTTTGATATTTTGCAGATCTTAACACAATCGCTCAAATCTTTCCTAAGTGACGATAGCTAGTGTAGGTCCTACGGTTTCATATTACTTTGCTTTTAATGACTTTAGGCATTTCATCCGCTAGTGAATCACTATTAAAGTATCTTTCATAAACTTTCATACTCAATTATAGTTCCTGCTTCCTTGAAAAACACGTCAATTGACTTGGTAGCCATCATATCTCTTCCCAGATCACATAGGAGTATGTTGAATAGCACCAATTCCCATGGAACTTAAACACAACCATCTTTTCCAAACACTTTTCTTATTTCTTTAACTGCTCATTAAGGGATACAGGAAGACTTTTCCCCTTATCACGTCATCCTGTTTTACTGAGGGGTTTTCTCAAAAATATTTTAAAAGACCCAGCAGATAAATTTATCATTGTCTACTTTATGGACTTTGTCGTGGTTTGGCCTCAGACGGCAACACAGAACCATGTGGCAGCCCTGTTGGCTCCAACCCCCCCGAGCGGTGGGAAGAGGATTGGAAGAAAAAGGCAAAACTCGTGGGTTCGGACAAAAAACTGCTTAACAGAACAAGTGGAACAAGAAAAACAGTAGCAGGAACACAGATGGAGAAGGATATAAACAGGATTACGATATGGACCCCAGCCCTGCCCCGACCCCGCACCCCATCCGCTTCCTGCCCCCCTCCCCTTCACCACCGCTCCCTGCTGCCCCTGGGCATGGCTCGCAGGGGGTGGGTACCTGTGCCCCTGCCAGAGCCAGGGGAGAATTAACCCTGTCCCTCTCCGAAAACAGGACAGCCTTCTTTATAATTACACTGCATTTGCGAGGCAACGCCACAGAACCTGTGTTGCCTTCCTGCTACCTCTTATTTAATTCTTTTAATCACAGGTGCAGCGGTTTGCTGAGTGCGGGTACTGTTTTGTAGTTTTGTAGTTTTGTAGTTCTCCAAAACCCTTTAAAAATATTTATACTGCATTTGCCATTTTCAACTCCTCTGGCACAAAGGACATTTTAAGTGATAAATTACACGCTATAGTTAACTGCTCAGCGCTTTCATATTTCATTTTTCTTAGAGCTCTATGTGCATGCCACCTGTTTCTGGAAGTTTGCTGCTATTCGTTTTATTAATTTGTTTAAAAGCTCTTCTTATTGACATTTCATCTATGATAATTCCCAAGCACTGACTTCTGTTACAAAAAGCTTTCAGGTGTGACCTTCCTAAGCTCTTGCACAGCAAGGTAATTAGTTCATTCTGGTTTCATCCTATGGCCTCGCTTTACTTAGACATCCCTTATAACATTAATCTTTAGCTATACAGAATTTTGGAAGGTTTCTTGGTTTTGGCATTGGAATTTGTTTGAATAAAGTATTATGTATGTTACATTTTTTCCTCAAGCAAGGTTTTTCGTAAAGTCTTGTTTCAGCTGCTGTAGTACAACATAATTTACAATTAAGTTACAGTTAGGTTTCATTATTTGTATACTATTTCCTTTTCTTAAATAAGACTTTTCTAATTTCTAATGGACTTTCTCAGTTTCTGTTTAGCCATGCCAGCTTTTTGGCATCATCTATAAAAGATTATTTTATTTTTTTTTTTTAGATAAGAAGTGCGCTTTTAGACTAAAATACTTACATAATAGTAACATTTTCAATACAAACTTTTTATCTCACAAGAACTTCATCCTTTTGGCTGCTCATTCTATATTCTTTATCAAGATGTTATTTTTGATGTGTTAATACGTGAGAATTTTTTCCCCTACTTTTTACTTCTTTACTCCTACATATACAGTGAATGCATGATTTCAGGTTAGCTTTTTATTAATTATATCTTGATCCAGGTCTTGTACATTGATCTAGCTCTTCTCTTTATATTTTCCAAATGTTTCTTTTAAGGTGAGATCATTTAGGAAGAAATTCCTCAAAAATGTTCTCTGTGTTTAACGTCCATTCTGGCATGAATATTCGTAACTGAAGTTTTCTGAGTGTTTTCTACTCTCACAGCTTTTCTGATTTTTATTTTTATTTTTATTTTTTATT
>VXBW01000376.1:406100-476851 GCA_013400375.1 Thinocorus orbignyianus | reverse complement strand
CCATCCCACCATGTCTCAGTATGATTATGATAACAAAATTGAAGAAGAAACAGAGTGGATGAAGAGACAGATACATTGGAAACAGAGGAGGAGAAGCTGTCAAAACAGAAGCTGAACCAAGTAATAAAGACAAAAAAAAACTATAAGGGGGATTTTTCCTTCTGCAAAAACAGATAGAACTGTCATAGACCCGCATCAGTTTACTAAGAAAAATGTTTGTTAAAATTGATTTAATATTCTTCATAGCAGCAACTATGAGGCTACGTTTAGATTTGTGCTGGAAACAGTGCTGATAACACGGGGGTGTTTTAGCTATTTCTGAGCAGGGCTTGCACAGAGTCAGGGTCTTTTCTGCTTCTCACACTGCCCCACCAGCAAGGAGGCTGGGAGGGCACAAAAAGTTGGGAGGGGTCACAGCCAGGATGGCTGACTGCAGCTGGCCAAAGGGATATTCCATACCACATGACGTCATGCTCAGTATATAAAGCTGGAGGAAGAAGAAGGAAGTGGGGGACATTTGGGGGGATGATGTTTGTCTTCCCAAATAACTGTTATGTGTGATGGAGCCCTGTTTTCCTGGAGATAGGAAGCAGGGAATGAATTCCTTGTTTGTTTTTCTTGCACACATAGCTCTTGCTCTATGTATTAAACTGTCTTTTTCTCAGCCTACGAGTTCTTCCTCACTTCTAATCTTTTGATCATCTCATCTATCTAAACTGGGGTGAGTGATTGAGCATCTGGGTGGTGCTTAGTTGCCAACTGGAATTAAAGGAGATTGGAGATTGTCAGCTCTAGGATTGGAAAGATCCTCATATCACTCAATGGGCTACCTGATTCAAAGATGCTCGATCCACTAGTTATTCCAGGACTTTTATGATGAAACCTCCCCATCTTTCAGTGGGAGGCACACTGACTGGCATCAGTCTCTTCAGAACAGTGTCCAACAGCTCCAGAGCTTGTAAAGCAGAAGTTTTACAGAAGTGAGAGATAATAATTGTCTAGAACATAAACGTTAGCTGTTATGCTCTATTAAGGGAAGACAGACCACATTGTAATAGTTTTGTTGGTTGGCTCTGGGGTAGCTCCATGACTAATTCGTGTTAGGGATGGAACAGACTTGGTTTGAATTCCCTTTTGTGTAGAGTTGGTTTTGAGGTTTTGATTTCTTTCTTTTTCTTCGTTTTTAAAGGAACCTCCTATATTGGATATCCGATGTATTCCTAGGACTGGGTTTTATTATGAGAAGAAATTTTCAGAATAGCATTGTGGAAATTTTTTCTAGGAATGGCATCAGTGTTTGAAGTTATGGTTTCTCATAATTCTTAATGGAAAATTTATTGAAAAACTTTTGGTAGGTTTAAATATAGTATTTGTTATAAAATAATGTAGCCAATTTCTTGAAGAAACAACTTGAGTGCCAAATAATTGTTCAATATTTTTACTTTATGTAAACAGAAGATGGTACGATCTTATATTATTGCTTTCTTGAAACTCTTGAAACTTGAAGTTGCCAATTTAGATACATTAGGTAAGATTTCTGCCTGTTTAAGTAATTGTACTATTAGTGTTTTTTGAAATAATAGTTACTTTTTCTTTCAAAGATTTATTTTCTTTCCTCAACTCTTTTTTTCATTCTATCTTTAGTTAACCATCTTTTTCACCACCTTCTTATCAGTGTAGCACATCATATCTAATACGACTCTTTACCCTTGCTATCTGTGCTGCATAATTAAGTTGTTAGCTTAAAAGAATTTTACTTTTTTACCAAAAAAGTCTGATCACTTTTGGGCTTGTAATTTTCTCAGCTAATGTGTGAAGGTCAGCATAAAGTTCAATTATTCTGGGATTTGATAACAGTTTGGGCTCTTTACTAAATAATTACTTGGCCAAAACCCTGTAATGCTTAGTTTTATAAGTTCTGGAAAAACGATTAGGAAATAAATTACCCTGTTAGATTGAGGGGTTGCACATTAGTTCAACTTCACTTTCACCGCAGACCTGTTTTGATTTTCCTTTCAGTTGATTTATTTTAAAAATCAGATTTAGAGAAGTTTAAGGGAATTATTTAATGAACTCAAGTTGATTGTACAGCTGAAGAAATTCCGTGTTAAAGAGGCTTGTACTTCAAATTTCTAAAACTGACTTTCATCCCAAGCAAAAGGAGGAGTGGGATGGAGGTGAAATGGATAATGAAGGAGAGGGCTACAGAACTAGGTAAAATGGAATTAGGGTCATCAAAGAGCCTGTTAAGAATGGAAAGTGGATTAATCACCGAAAGCCAGCCCATTTATCAAAAGAGTCTCAGGATAAAGTAATTCAAAAGATAAAACCCTTTCTAAAGAACATTAAAACTCCTAGTACTTTAGCTGCCAAATACAAACAGAATATGGGCGACTGGAGCTGTTCATTGGCAATGTTGTATGTTCCAGATACTAAATGAACACATGCTGTCTTGAATGAGAAAGCTGTGCAAAGGAAAAATAACTGAGAGGAAAAAAGGAATAAAGGTAATGATTACGAAGTAGAAATGTGCAGCTGTGCCAAGGGAGTGCTCACTCTCTACCTGGTGCATAAAATTGCAAGCTGACCACCAGCAGGTAGGGCTACTGATATTTTACAAGGCAGGACTTCAGCCAGAACTCTTTAAGAAAGATTACTTGAAAACGGAAGAAATGCAGAGAAAAGCAACTAAAATCATAAGGAAGGCAGAAATTTTAGTTTCTAGGAAAAAATCCTCTACAAAACCTGTTATTTTGGCTGCAGTTGAGCTAGGTTCAGATCTATATGTATAATGCTTATGCGTTATCTGTCTAACCTGTTTCTGTCAACAACCCTCCAGTAGAATAATTCTTTAATATAATGTTGACACAACTGGGAGCGGAAATGAGCTGGTATATGGTTATGCCACCTTGATTGAAGAGGCAGAGAAGGTAATCTGGAGATAAATATTCTGAAGGTTTAACCCAGTGCAACTCCACCAGAACAGTACAGCTGAACAACATAAGCAAGTTTGACTTGTTCAATAAAATGATGTCTGATTGCCCATTATACTCTTGCGGGGCTAAAACAACAGGGATGAAGAAGTTCAAAGGACAAAGTTAATACAAATATGCAGTTACAGATATGCAGTGATGCATTGCAGGCTGAAAATAATGTTTCTAACTGTCAGAACTCTGAAACCGAAATGGTCCTCCCTAATGAGAGGTAAGTGGGTTTCAAGAGGGAGCTTGTTAAGGGATTGTACATTGTCGCAAGCCACAACATAGGACTAAATTTGATTACCCAATTCCATCATTCCAGGTGACAAAACCAATCACAGAATCACCAAATTACTTGCAATAATGCCTTCAATCAATTTTCTGTTCCCCAGTGCTTGCTTGTACAGCTCCATTATTTATTTCTAGATTTACAGTGCGATAATGTCCAGCATGATATAAAAAGGGTCTTTTAACTTTAGGTTGTTTCCAGTTGAAAAATATGGCATTCAATTTTAATCCCTCAGCCTATCTGGTTTATTAAAGTAGATCTACAGTCATCTGCTCATAGAAGTACTTTGAATAGAATCTTTAATCTGCTTCCAGGAAAACCTACATTTTATTAGAAACTTGACAGATTCTTAAGAATGTTCATGCTCTTTCAGTGTGATTTTAGATAACATGATTTTCTTTAGTACTTCTTTTGGGACTTTGCAATATAGTTATATCTAAATTACAATAATAGATGATAAATTAAGTTTTCAGTTTAATGTTGATTTGTAAGGATTTTTAATGTAAAAAATTTCAATGTAGTATAAAAATGCCAATTTGTTTCCCCCACGTTTGAGGCAGGTAGTGGTCCTTTGATATAAATACATGAGACTTAAAAAAAAAATTACATTATATCTTACCATTATGTGTGAGCAATGGGGTTTAACTGACAGATTCTTTATAAGCAGAAATTTGAATTTTCCATTGCTGTTTTAGGCTGAAATTATGGAGAGTTTACACCTAAATGTTACATCTTACAATGTTTTTAAATTTTTTAATTCGTTTTTGTGTTCTGTGGAGCTACATACCAATGAGCCAAAGTTGCCTGAAATTTTGCTGCAAACAGGAGTGGGGGTGTCACACTGAATGTTTCTTGTGTCCTATACCTTGGTAATAGGACAGAAATTTTAATTTATATCTACTTTCACACATTTTGTTTGAACTTACTGAAAAAGATGAAGTACTGAAGAGGCCAGTAGAACAAGCTAATGTACGTATGGAAGTGCTGTTATGTCTATACAAATAAATGTTACTCCAACATGCATTTCTAGATCAAAATATTTTCCTGGTTCTTCATGCAGTTGTTACAAAGAGAGTCATGGACAGTGTTTTTTAGAAAGACAAACTAATTTATTTGAATGCTAATATTGAGTAATGCTCTCATGGGGAGTCAAATCTACTGAACAGGACATTTAGTCACTGTCCAGATGATGATGGGAGGCTCCATTGCAGGTCCTCACAGCAGCGTCTTCAGCTGGATCAGATGAGACTCCCTGAGCCACTGCTCCGCTCGGCTCTTGCTGTGGCCCACAGTGACCACCCACAACATGCATAATACATTGCCATTGATTATTTTAACTACATACAAACCACATTTTCAAATGACTATTTGCAAATGTCTTACCTATGTACAATGTAATCCATTTTACAGCACGAACTACTTAGAGGAGTCTTTGGAGGAAAAAGCCACTTTCTCCACGGAGGTTGTTAATCAACATATTTAAGTATGCAAATTACCCAATAGATACAGCAGGAGCTGCCTGAAGGAAACCTCTAGAACTTCATGAACGTCCCACCCAGAGAGGTCCTGTAACAATCTGTCAAATCATCCTTGTAAGCATCAGCTGTTTAATCCCTGTGTCATCTGTAGGACTGAGGTAGCTGGGCTGGCTTAAAGGTAACAGACAAACTTGGAACCAGGTGAGTGTCTGAAGTTTCAGCCATGATGGGGCTGTACCCAGGCCATGATGCGAGCCTGCAAGTCTGGGTGAGGATGGAAGAGATCTATGGCCAGACAGCAGCATCACTGAAATACAGCTGGACACCGACTTTCCTGCCAGGGCTGCCAATAGCCCTGGCATGGGGTGAAATCAGGCCCTTGGGCAGGTGGGCAGAGGTCATAGGTGAGGGCTCCCAGGGGAAGCTGATCAGGGCAAGTAAGGTCTACGAGTGCACGTGTGGCTCTGGCATAGAGATACTGCAGAGCACTTAGACTAGACATCTCTCGTAGGGCTTCTTCGGCTTGAGGAGCACTGGAGCAATACTGAGAACTAAGGCTCAGTATTCCGTATTGGAGTCTTGTGCTACAGTTAATGATAGCATTTCTAGTACCTGTGGTTTATGATCTCATTTTACATGGTGCTGCCTTTGTCATGGATTTATTCTTAGCCTCCTTGCAGTGAAAGCAATAATATAATGTATAAAAGTTTAACTTGGGACCTCAGACTAACAATAATGGGTTCTTTTTTTTATGTTTGTTTGTTATATGCTATTCAGTTATGCTTAAGCTCTTACCGTTTTCTAGCAGAGCTGCTAATCGCTGCTCTGATTATGCAACTGCCTTAGTGCTGCATTGTGGATTTCATAATGTCCTAATAGAGTTCTAGTTAGCCAGCAGATCTATCTTGCCACCAGCTGTAGGAAAACACTTTTAGAAAAAGTGTACTCCCAGTGGAAGTTATTCATATTTTAATGAGCAGGATGTTTTATGATCTTTGCTAATAAAAATGAAACTGGAAGAGAGCACTCTCTTGCCAGAATGTGTTCCTTTCCATATTGCCAGAAATTGCAGGCTACGCATAAACTGTTGTAATTCCAAGCATATTCTGTCAGAATATGAATATGTATTATTCAGTTAAGTGTTACAGTATGACCATATAAATAGTATACTGTGTGCTGAGATGGGAAATCCCATCGTGTATAATAATACCACCAACAGAATAGAATACTAATGTGTCTTCTTAAACATTCAGTGAAAAGTAGTTAGTGACCTCCCTGTTCAGCAGCTTTCTTCAGGCAAAAGACCCAAACCATTTCACATTTTTTACCTCTCCTCCTCAGCCCCTGAATTCCCAGAGGAACAGCATATATTAAGAGCTAACTACCTACAGCTTGTGGGCTTACAAAATACCACTTCAGTTTTTTATTTTGTGACAAAAGCTATTTGAAAGTGTTCTTTCCCTTATAAATAGAAATAGCCTGAACAGTTAATGCTTCTTGTAAAACGTGTTCCTGAATTGACAACCTCAAACAAATGCTAATGTAAAATTTAGTCTGGCTGTTGAAAACTATATCCAGGTAATAAATTAGAAATATAATGTTTGGGATAGGAATAGATTTCCTTTCTGCCCTGCCTTTCACAACCCCAAGGAAAATATATTTAAAACAATTCTAATTTATGTGCTAGGGTCATACTCCCAGATTCTGAATGGAGTTTGATTGATTTTGCTGTTGGAGCTGAGCCATAAGTTTGTCTCGCTCCTTTGCCACACTGTCTCAGAAAACAGCAGACTGGGATATGGAAAAATAGAGGTCTCTAATAGGCTCTGCAGGTAGCCTAGTAAGATGCTTTTCTATCTTCTTAAATCTTTCTTTATTCTCATTCTATAAAACACAGTATATTATCTATCCTGGAAAAAAGTTTGAGCCTGCCACTGCTATTTTTCAGTAACACCTATTTATCATTTTTATTTGGATGAATGATGACAATGAATTTTCTGGAAGAATTGTTATGATGTTTTGCCTGTGGCCAAGATTGTCATCATAAAATATCTTACAGCATCTTGTACATTGGATGTTTAGGCTAGGACAGTTATCCAGTTTAGTTTCTTACGTTGTTGTTTAGTAGGTACCATGTGTTATCCAGAAAGTAAGAAGGCATTTGACACAGTATATGTCGGATGGGTACAATTATCATAACGCTAGTGAATTTTATTTTTCTCTCCGTCCATTAATTTACCCCTGATAAAGAGAAGCAAATTAAATCTAAAAACTGGTATTTGACCATAATTCATTGATCAATGTCTGTAGTAGAGCAATACACAAAGACTGGGTATTTAGCTGAAGACCTTGTCTGATAACAGCCATGGTTGTTGACTGGATGTATTAGATAGAGCTTGCTTTGGTTTGGATTAATTTTTTTAATGTATCCTTTTCTTAGTGATAGATTTTACTTCAATAATCTATATACTTTCTTGTGGTGCAGTAATCTATATTGTATTTTCTGAACGTTTGTGAAGGTTGAACCATTTTGTGTTATAGTATGACATAGGAGGAGCTGCATTCTGAACAGCAGGATGTAAAGTCTTTGTCCTGAGGACACCAATGGTGTCTATTAAAAGATGTAGTAAGCAGATGCATTTCCTTATTACTATTCCTGAACATGGGAGTCAGAGCTGAAGGAGTATAACCATTTAGAGGATCATCATGATATCAGGGTTTACCTCCAACAGTGGAAGATTTTACAGTAGGTGTTCAGCTGCAGGAATCCCTGGTATTTAGGTTGTTTGTGGAGTTTTGGGGGGGATTTTTTTTTGTTTGGTTGTTTTGTTTGTTTGGTTAGTTTTTTGGTTGGGTTTGGGGTTTTTTTGTTCCCATTGTTGCAGATATATACCAGATTGTTTCAGGATGATATGAAAAGAAACTTGTATTCCCACTCACGATTTTCTTCCAAGAAACTAGACCTAAATATAACAGGTTGGAGAATGCAATGTTAGAATAAGTTGATATGCACTATCAAACATTTGTCAGAATCACGTCTAACTTAATCTGCTTCAGCATGGTGGCTCCAGGAACTAAATTTCTTTGAGATGACTTATTACATCTTTTCTGTAGCATTCAGTGTTGAATAGAACTTGTCATCAAAGTCAGACTAGTAGTTTGTCCCAAATTCATTTTTCCTGGTGGGAGGGCTCACCAATCGTCTCTCCACTACTTATCAACAATCCTGGTCAACAGAGGACGTAGCAGATGACTGGAGGGTGGCTAATGTGATGCCCATATAGAAGAAGGGCCAGAAGGATGATTCAGGAAACTACAGGCCTCTCAGCCTGACCTCAGTACCAGAAAAGCTCATGGAGAAGATCATCTTGAGTGAGCTCTCATGGCAGATGCAGGGCAGCCAATGGATCAGGACCAGCCAGTATGGGTTTATGAAGCTGAGTTCTTACATAATCAACCCCTGATCAATTTCTTACTATGACCATGCGACCCGCCTTCTGGTTGGGGGGAAGGCTGTGGATGTTGTCTGCCTAGACTTTCGTAAGGCCTTTTATACAGTCTCCCACAAAATTCCCCTGAAGAAGCTGGTGAAGCATGGTACAGAGAAGTATACTCTTCACTAGTTAAAAAACTGGCTAGATGGCCATACTCAAAGAGCTGTGATTAATGGGGTGAAATCTTGTTGGCAGCTGGTCACGAGTAGTGTCCCTCAGGGCTCAGTTCTGGAGCTAGACTNGAGCTAGTCTTGTTTAATATCTTTATTGATGATCTGGATAAAGGGATTGAATGCTCCATCAGTAAGTTTGCAGATGACACCAAGCTAGGTGGGAGTGTTGACCTGCTTGAAGGTAGGAAGGCTCTACAGAGGGACCTGGACAGGTTGGATCGATGGACCAAGGCTAATTGTATGAGGTTAATAAGGCCAAGTGCTGGGTCCTGCATTTTGGTCACAAAAACCCCATGCAACACTATAGGCTTGGGAAAAAGTACCTGGAAAGCTGCCCAGCAGCAAAGGACCTGGGGATCTTGGTGGACAACCAGCTTAAAACGAACCAGCAGTGTGCCGAGGTGGCCAAGAAGGCCAACAGCATCCTGGCTTGTACCAGGAACAGCGTGGCCTCTGTACTCCTCACTTTGAGTACTATGTTCAGTTCTGGGACCCTCACTACGAGAAGGACATTGGAGTGCTGGAGCATGTCCAGAGGAGAGCTACCAAGCTGGTGAGAGATCTAGAGAACAGGTCCTATGAGGAGAGGCTGAGGGAACTGGGCATGTTTAGTTTGGAGAAGAGGAGGCTGAGGGGAGACTTCATTGCCCTCTACAACTGCCTGGAAGGAGGTTGTAACCAAGTGGGTGTTGGTCTCTTCTCCCACATTGATAATGACAGGGACAGAGGAAACATGTCTGAAGCTGCAACAGGGGAGGTTCAGATTAGATATCAGGAAGAATTACTTCACTGAGAGGATGGCCAGGCACTGGAATGGCCTGCCCAGGGAGGTGGTTGAGTCACCGTCCCCAAAGGTATTTAAGAAACGTGTAGATGTGACCCTTCAGGGCATGCTCTAGTGGCTGAGATTGTAGGGGATTTTTTTTTGTGTTGGACTCAATGATTTCAGAGGTCCTTTCCAACCATGAAGATTCTGTGATTCTGTGATTTTTAGGGACTCTTCTGAGTTGGAAAGAATGAGATGGAACTGTGGAAAGTGTGTTTTATTGTTTCAGCTTGTGCTCTGATCCTGTGCAGCAGAACACACTGCTCTGCATGTGGAAGTGTTGTAGGCAGGAACTTTATTCTTTTGTTTAGAAACCTTCTCCTGATCATGCAAAGATAATTCCAGTTGATCACAAATTGATCTATACTGTCTGTGTTTATGAAATGGTATTGAAAAAATTATCCCTTTCCATGGGAGAAAATAACTTCAGCTCCTTCACTCAGATTCAGTCTGTGGAAACGTGTATGTCTGAAAATCACTTTATTTTACTATCATGATCATGTCTAAGTATAATTCTAAAGAATAAGAGGTTCAGACAGGTGATTGTCGACTTGAATCCTTTGATGGTTGTCTTCATGTAAACCATCTGTTAGCACCTGGGGAGAAAAAATATGCAATATTTTGTGCAAAACATGCACAGTGACCCACAGATTACATGAGAGTTATTCTGTGTGATATATTTAATAGTATCAGTCTGCACTCATTTGTTTACATTATCAAACAACTGAAGGTTAAGGCATATTCACTGCTTGCTTTAAATTGAGACCCTGCTCCTAATAAAATCTTTTAATAAGGGGAGCTCCTGTTCACATGAGAACAGAGTAGAGACATCGGACGGGACAATGGGAAAGGAGTAATGGAGTTCTGGTTGTGTGCATAAGGCTGAAGCTGAGAATAATGGAATTTCCACTAGAAATTTCCAAATAGAAGGGAGAAGACAGTGTTCTAGAGGCACAAGTCATGAAATGGTGAAGGAACTGCTGATTATGAGCTTAGGACAGGAGAGAGGAGTAGGTCGTGTAAAAGAAAAATCCGATTTATCAGGCTGACTATGTAAGGAGGAAGGAAATTTACTGAAGAAGAAATGACCTAATTTATGGAAATAACATGTAGATGCCTCTCGAGATGAAAAGAATATGAACAACAGATGTCTTGAGGGGCCTCTGAAGACCCTGTGCTCAAGAATAAATTGGATATTTTGTGTGTTTTTTTAACTTTGCCTGGAGTTCCCTTTAAGCTACCACAGTAAAACTAGGGAGCAATTTGCATGGAAGATTTCAGTTACATTTTGTCTTGTTTGCCTTCTGACAGTTGCCTCTGAATTAGTAGCAGTATTAAACAATAGAGAACTAAGTATTTGTGGGGTTAGGCATCGTTTGATCAAACATAGGAAAAGACTAGTTTCCATTTAGGAAAAGACCAGTTGCACCCTACAAGCATGTAATTTTCTCTGCTGGTTTTCAAGGGAAATTGTCTTTTAGTTCTGTGAGTCTGTCTCCTCTTAGCAGCTGTTCAACCTGGAAGAGTGAATTGTAAACATCGAGTGAGGATGGATTGATATGGAGGGAGAGAGAGGAAGGAAACCAGCTGTTGGCCTGGTGGCCTAAAGACCTCATGGTTGTATGGACACATTTCCACCAAGGGACAGCAGAAGGTGTTTGTGCCTTGAAAATATATCAGAGAAGCCTATCAAAGAGACTGTGCTTCAACTTCAACTACATCTAACCAAGGAAAATGTAAGGCAGGAAGCGTTTCTGGTCTCAGGTTCGAATTTGAAGGCTGCTTATGTGTGTGTACATGAGTACATGTATCTCTAGTAGAGAAGAAATCTGCCACGCATATGGCTGTTCAGAACAGATTATTTGACACTGTCCTGCATGACCTCCTAGTGTCCAAATTGGAGAGTCATGGGTTCGATGAATGGACCAATCGGTGGATAAGGAACTGGCTTGATGGCCGCAGTCAAAGAATTGTGGTTAACGGGTCAATGTCCACGTGGCGGCCAGTGACGAGTGGTGTCCCGCAAGGGTCAGTACTGGGACCAGTACTATTTAACATCTTTGTTGGAGACATGGACAGTGGGATAGAGTGCACCCTCAGCAAATTTGCCGATGACACCAAGCCTGGTGGCGCAGTTGACACGCTGGAGGGAAGGGATGCCATCCAGAGGGACCTGGACAGGCTGGAGAGGTGGGCTAATGCAAATGGCATGAAGTTCAACCNTATCTGAAGGGAGCCTACAGGAGAGCCGGGGAGGGACTCTTTGTCAGGAAGTCTAGTGACAGGATGAGGGGTAATGGTTTTAAATTGGAAGAGGGGAGATTTAGATTAGATATTAGGAAGAAGTTCTTTCCTGTGAGGGTGGTGAGGCACTGGAACAGGTTTCCCAGGGAAGTTGTTGATGCCCCATCCCTGGGAGTGTTTAAGGCCAGGTTGGAAGGGGCTTTGAGCAACCTGCTCTAGTGGGAGGTGTCCCTGCCCATGGCAGGAGGGCTGGAACTTGATGATCTTTAAGGTCCCTTCCAACTCTAACCATTCTATGATTCTATGATTCTATGATTTTATATCCTTCCCTGAAGACCTAGTGCTCCCCGCAGCTGAATATTGGCTATACCTAGAAGAAGTGGCTGAAATACCTCAAATCAAGGTTTTCATCTGACCATTTTGTGGCTGCTCTCCAGCTCAATTGCCTTGACCCTTTCTTACAGAAGCCAAGACCCAAGGGGCTGAGAATTGGTTTGCACTTGAGTCCTGCCTTAATATGGAATCAGAAGAAAAGAAATCTGTTCACGCACCTGGATGTGGGAGTTCAGCAGTGCTTGGCCTACCAGTACTGACTAAGTCATAGCGACTTGATTGCTTAACTAGGTGGGTCAGGAATGCCATAACAAACATGAAATGTTCTTATATGACTTAATAGAGGTTAAGGTAAACTCCCCATGTTCTTTATTGTTTTTATTTCTCTGACCTAAATGTCAAACCCACTATAAGATGGTAGCAAAACTATATACTTACTGTAACGTAAGTTGGATAAAAAGATGTCAATTCAAATGTTTTTTCACTTGCAGTTCTCAGCTTTCTAATACTCCTTTGAAACACTGCAGGCTTTGCGAACACAGTGTGGTATAAATGGTTTCTCAAAGTGATTACAGTAGGTTCTGCACAACCCTGCATAAGCAAGCTTGATATTCTATAGAGACTGCACTGAGGTTGAGGCCATTACTTAACAAGTCCTACTGAGTCAGATGAGAGTATCATCAAAGCAAAACCTGAATTGATGATGCAGGATCTAGCTGAATAGAAAAGGTCTGAGTCTTTAACTGTAGAGAGGAACGTAAATGCAACAAAGGGATGTTAAAGAGAAACAATCTTAGCTTTTTTTTTATTTTATTTAAACACTGATCATTATACTAGTGCTCTGCAGGTGTTGCCAGGTCATAAGCAGTCTATAAATGCAGCAGAGGCTCAAAATTAGCTAAACTTCTAAAAATAAGAGATTTTGCACTGTTTAAGTAGTATGAGAATAAAAGTATCCAGGGCAGCTGTATCTTTCAGAGGATGAACATATTCGCAGTATCTTATTTTTAAACCCCCAAGAGTTGACCAGCTTGTGAATGTCATTGAGGTCAGGAGGTAATATTGCCCAATGAGGGTGGCATATTTGGCTTATCCTCAGTGTATTAGTCTTTTTTTAAGATATTAGTAGCAATTAAGCAGTAACAGCAGTGCTTTTTCTTTGCAGAACACTTTTTTGGATTTTGAGGATGTCAAGGAGATCAGAGGGAATTTTGAGGGGTACATGCTGTGACAATGTATTAACCCCTTGGGTTCTTCATAGTAACTTTGTGGTCAGCAAGCGGTAAAATCCAGTAATATAGCAGGTACAATTAACAGCTCACAAACAAACAGATCCTGAGATGGCAGAGGAAGGGTGTTAAGTCTGAACTAGTTCCAAGTCAGCAGTAATTGTTTCTGGATTCATGATGGTAACTGCATTTGTTTTAAAAAGAGATGATGCTGTGCAACTGTTTCTCTGGTAAAAATAAGCGGGGAAAAGACACAGTTGTATCTTTCCCCAAAAACTACAACTGCTCATTCTTCCCCCCAAACACAATATTCCTAATTCCTAATTCTCCTTCTTCTTCCCTTTCCTGCTTTCCTCTTTTTGACTTTTTTCTTTGCTGAATTTCCCTTTCAGCCTGTTCTTTTCACCTCATGAGTAATCTAAAGACTACTTCTGAACTAAGAGTTTGACATCACTCCAGCAGTTCAGTTAGTGCATTTTCCAAGAAGGTTCCTGAAGTGGTGCTAACCTGTCTGTATGTAGTGGGTAGCCAGAGGATCCATAGATCATGCTGGACCTTCACTTATAGTTCTGTTACCCTCACTGCTGACAGAATCCCCTCACAGGTACTGATGGGATTCTCCTCCTGGCTGGCAGCTTCATAACATTTTTTCTCTAGAGGGTGTTATAACAGGCAATTAAAAACAGTCAGAAAACTCCACATTGTGCTGGATGCTATTGCTACCTGTAGAAGATCATCTACGTACCAGTGGTTCTGGATTTTCTTTCCATGGTAGGAAGACTGTTTTGTGGTTAAAATACATAATGGATCAAATCAAACTGTGATAATCCTTAAAACCATGAAGAGACTGCCATCATATATGCTTGCATGAGTTTAAAGAAACTGTGTGGCAGATTCTACTCCTCCTGCTGTTTCTCTTTTTGGGTGTCTTGCTCATGTAGTGGACTGTCACTTCTTTAGTCATTTGGACCAGTGGCTTTATCAGATGACAACAATGAGTATGTTACACTAGCAGGCACAGAAATGCTTTTGCCTTGTCAAGCCTGGGTAAAGCCCTAGCAAGATCTCAATACCATAGTGAGGTAAAAACCCAATGCATGATGCTCCTGCAAGCCACCCTCCCCTTCTCTTTCATTTAATTGGAAAGATCATTATGGAGTAACAATGTGCTTTGCTTAGGTGTGAGGTCTGGATGACAAATGACTGGGTCCACAGATGATGCATGGTACTTTGTCTAGCAGAGAAACCTCATAAGGTTTGTAATGTGTACATGATCAGCTAATTTCCAGGGGGAGGGTAGCAGAGCACTAAGCATTCATTGCCCACAGGAGACAGGAGAAGACACTGCAACTTCAGCAATAGAAATAGATATATATTTTTATGCTGCCATGTTTAATACTCCAAGGTACAAGGAACAACAACAGATCAACAAAAAACTTAATTCCTGTCTAACAGCTCAATGTTCTTAGTTTTATAGACTGCAAAGTACTGTTAAGATTTGGAGGGAGGATTTCTTTTCTCCCCCTGCCCCTTCCCACTGGGGAAATCGCTGGCTTCACTAATTCTGCAGAGGAAGGCCATGAAGCTGGTGAAGGCCCTGGAGAATAAATCTTATGAAGAGCGACTGAAGGAGCTGGGGCTGTGTAGTTTGAGGAAGAGGAGGCTGAGGAAAGATCTCATCACTGTCAACAACTACTTGAAAGGACATTGCAGAGAGGTTGGTACTGGTCTCTTCTCACAGGTAATTAGCGGTAGAACAGGAGGGAATGGTGTCAAGCTGCAACAGGGTAGGTTTAGACTGGACATTAGGAAAAAATTCTTCCCAGAAAGAGTGGTCAGACACCAGAACAAGCTGCCCAGGGAGGTGGTTGAGTCACCATCCCTGAATGTGTTTAAGAATTGTTTAGATGTGGTGTTGGGGGATATGGTGTAGGGGAGAACTTTGTAGAGTGGGGTTTATGGATGGACTTGATGATGCCAAGGGTCTTTTCTAACCTGAATGATTCTACGCTTTTGTCATTGAGTGGCTTTGGAGGACTGCTAATGGTGTTAATCTATATTAACGTCTCTCCATGATTTAATTACCTTGGATACCTGCAAGTTTTACTGTTATCATAGAAGACGAAGCTGCTTGGGTGGCATGCCTTTCATTAGATCCAATTACTTTATCAACTCTCTAGATATTTGATCTAAGCTAATCACCTAGATTCTTTGTAGAGCCAATTGAGAGACAAGAGGAATTTCTCTCAAGGTATCCATTTTAGACATCTGTCTTTAGAATTTGTGAGGAACAGTTTATAGAATCGTAGAATCATAGAATTGTCCAGGTTAGAAGGGACCTTTCAGATCACCTAGTCTAACTGTCAATGGCATATAGGTGCTAAAATTATCAGGCATCTGAAAGGAATTCACCCTTGGCTACTGCTGTTGCTGCAGAATACTGTTGAGGAAAGAGTGGATTACTTTTGCGAGTAGAACTTTCAGCTACAAGCAATCACTTAATATTCTCAGTCATCTCTTTGAAAAGAGCTTCTTTCATTCTGAAAAGATGGCCTAAATGTTTTAAGGCATAAAATACGAAAAGCTTTGGATGCTTTTTAAGCTTAAAAGATACTTCAGATAGGCATGATACTAAATATGTTGCCATCTCTAATCCTTGGCTAGTAAGAATTTTAGCTCATGCAGACTTGTTTGTGTAAGCCAGAAAAAAATGATGCTATCGTTTGAGATAAACAATAATACCTTTGTGTTTGAATTAGTGTTTAATTATAAGATAACAGATTGGAATTTTCTTAACCTGAAACATTTAGAATTACTATAGAAGGCCATGAATTGGAACATCAGTAAATAATGAAGTTATCTACTTGAAATAAAGAATATATTCTATGGCCGTGTAGGTAATTGGGAAACTATAAATCTAAAAGAGCTATGTTGAAAAAATGATGAGAAATTCAAGATGAATTCCTGAAACTCTGAGGGAGACCATGTAAAATATCAGTAGTGTTTCTTTCTTAAAATAGATTTTCTATTTATAGAAGCCTGAAGTGATGCTTCCACACTGAAATGCTTTGGCTTGACATCAAATGTAATTTGCTCTCTGACATTTGGAAATATCTCTCAAAATGATGGTAATGTTTAGACTTAGCATGCATTAGAAATTCTTTTCACTAGGATGCTTCTGATGTGTTTTTGCACTAAGTACCTAGGAATCCAGAGAAGAGAGTACTATGAATAATAAGCAAGGTTTTATACCAATGTCTGCATTGTTTTGTTTCTACCCAGGATATAAAAATGTATCATGAGACAGCAGACTCCTACAGAATACATTTAATTAATTAATTTGTAAAATTAACTACTACTGTTATGTTCAGATGAATATAAGTATGTATCTGAAACCATAAACACAGCTGTGTTTGGGTCTTTCTAAAAAAATTACCTAAGAATTTTGCAGTGCAAATGATGGATGGTTTCCTCCAAAAACAGAAGAGTGCTTTTCACTTTTTTCCTTTTTCATTGACCTCTCCTAAAAGGCTCTTGAAAGTGCTAGGTTCAACTCTGACAGCACTGTTTCTGTTACAGTGCTACCAACTACAAAAGCATTATACTACATTACTTCAAGTCTCTGAACTTTGACTGACATACAGTGCTTCTGCTTTCTTTCCCATTGCTGTCTGTAATGAGGATATTTGTGCAGCTTTAATGTTTTTTCTTTTACAACAAAGACAAATGCTTGCTTTTTTTTTTTTTCAGGGATATTGCAAAACAGTGTTCCAGCTGTGTGTATTTTCACCTTAGTAACTGTTGACAGGTCAAACCAAACCTTTTGCATGGTGAGTGTACTGCTAGCCATTGAAGGCATGGATTGCTGAGGGAAGCCTTGAGGATATTATGCCATGACTGCTGTCTTGCAGGTCACATATTTAAAAAATTTCACTATTTCACCCCTGGGGGCTTGACTGAATAGATTAAATAGTTGGGGGGTAAGGAGGGGGGTGGAGTTTATGAGCATGACAGTCAACAGTGAGATGAGACACACAGAACACTCCCAAGTGTAGTGTTGAGGATGAAAATTAATTGAAGAATAAAATCACAGACTCATAGAATCATTTTGATTGGAAGTGACCTTTAAGGTCACTGAGTCTAACCATTAGCCTAGCACAGCCAAATCCACCACTAAACCATGTCCCTCAGCACTACATCTACATGTCTTTTAAATACTTCCAGGGATGCCTATTTGACCACTTCCTTGAGCAGCCTGTTTGAATGCTTGACAACCCTTTCAGTCAATAATTTTTCCCTAATATCCAATATAAAGCTCCCCTGGTGCAACTTGAGGCCATTTCCTCTTGTCCTATCACTTGTTACTTGGAAGAAGAAACTAACCCTTACCTCTCTACAACCTATTTTCAGGTAGTTGCAGAGAGAGATGAAGTCTCCCCTCAGCCTCCTTTTCTCCAGGCTAAACAACCCCAGCTCCCTCAGCTGCTCCTCACAGGACTTGCTCTCTAGACCCCTCACCAGCTTTGTTGCCTTTCATAGAACACCCTTCAGGACTACAATGTCTTTCCTGTAGTGAGAGGCCCAAAACTCAACACAATATTTAAGGTGCGGCTTTACTAGTGGTGAGTACAAGGACACAATCACTTCCCTAGGCCTTCTGGCCACACTATTTCTGGTATAGAACAGGATGCTGTTAGCCTTCTTGGCCACCTGGGCACACTGCTGGCTCATACTCAGCTTGCTGCCGACTAACATCCCAAGTCCTTTTCTGCCGGGCAGCTCTCCAGCTGCTCTTACCCAAGCCTGTGGCACTGCATAGGGTTGTTGTGACTCAAGTACAGCCCTCAGCCTTGTAGAATCTCATACCATTGGCCTCAAGTGGCGTGGCTCATTTCATTTTACTTTCTTCTTCTTAAGATAGTTATTGTCTGGGGCTACCAAGCAAGAGAGGTTCCTTTCTGTCTCTCCTCCTCTCTTGTGTGTATGATATCACCATAAAGGGAGAATTTAGGCTCCAGTAGTACTCTCTATATGTTTCCTCTGCAATCTCAACAAAATGCTTGGTAAATGTCCATTAACAGACGCTAATAGCTCTTAGTGCCATGAAAACTAGTGTGTCAGACTTGTCTTGTTGAAGTTTCATACAAAATTAGAGCAGTTTTAGGAAACAGACTGAAAACTCCAGTCTTTTGGTCCTGCCAGTAAAATACTGTAGACCAAAATTTGAGTAAGGGTACAGGTTCCTTGTATACCCACCATCTCTTATGTTGTCATTTTTTGTCCAAAAGGCTAGAAGTACTCCCTCCAATTTCTCCATTTTTTCCCCCCTCTAGGAACATGTAGCATCAGAGAATTAGAATGATAAGACAAAATCTTATGATGGGCCTCACAGAGGTTTACTTCTATGGTGCTAAGGGATATCAGGAGACAATCAGACATCTGTTTCTTTCAGGAGTATTATTGGCCTGTGCTTGTCAGGAACGTTATTCCTTTGGTGAAAAATACCTCTGCATGTCTACTAGACAATCCAGGCCACTCTACCTTTATGCTATTTGAGATAAAAGCTTTACTGCTAACATAAACTAAGAAGAGGTGTTAAAAGTGACTTTTAGACATTCTGTTACAGAATTAGTACTAATTAATTATGAAAAGTAAAGAGAACATAATCCAGGATCGTTCTTCATACTGCCTTGTTTGTGCTTTTTCCAAAATTTCCTCACTGTCAAAAATCTCAAACAGGATTAAATCAAGGTTGCTTTCCATTAGCACCAGTGGACTTTGAATGTGATTTTATTTAATGCCGTGTGTATATTTACAACACACTGGCTTACATAGTGTGTACAGGCAGTGTTATGTGCTGTTCTCTAAACACTCTAATGGGGAATACCAATTACAGCACATACAAATTAAACACAGTTTAAGTTTGATTGAGCTGTTAATTTCCATGTTATCAAGAGTCTGTTTTTCTGTTATGTTCTTTGATTACCAAGAATTCCAGACTTGCAAGACGCTGTCTGTTACTATATTGCTTCCTATTTTTCTTTTCAGAGAGTCTAAATCTTGTTAAACGTGTGACTATTGTACCTTAACTCCCTCTACTTTCTCTACTTTCTGGCTGAAGTGCCACCTATGAAAAAGACTGTCGGAAATATAGCCTGTAGACTTTTCTATTGATTGCAAGGGTAAAACTGGATTGTCTCCCTCCTGTTTTGTAAGCTCAGTTTTTAACTTTGTCTTTCATCTTTAATCTTCACATTCTGTTTTCTCTGGTTTGAATTTCCTCAATTTGAAATCATCTCATTAGGAGGGAGGTCGTGGACTAATAAGGCATTCTCTCATGCTTATTTCCATCTATTAAGCATTCATTTGGAGTTAAATGATGAAGTATAGATCCCTTGGAAAACGCCCATACATGCAGCCAGTTGTCAATCACTTATCATCCCACGTAGTTCTCCCCAAAGATCCCTGTGGTAATCTTAAAACCATAGAGAAATTGACAGTCTGAAAGTGATTGACACAAATATCTTTTAGGAAAGCTCTTTATGCTGAATTGTAACACCTGTTAGCTACTTACAGGATTTATATTCACTTTATTTGTAGGATTGCTAGCAAACATCCTTGGTGAAAGTCCAAGTGATTCTGAGAGATTCAATTCCTGAGAAGATTGGATATGAGATTTTTTTTTTTTTTTAATATATTTTTCCTCTTACAGTTAGAGGTAAATTCGTGTAAATGATATCTGATGAGAATAGAAGCCTATGTCATAGGCTAGTAGTCTGCCAGCAGATTAATGACCTATATTTGATTTTGAGGGTTTAGTACTGTTAATTATTGGAATGTAGCAGCCAAGGTGTTCTCTTGCAAAAATGACCAATAGCCATAATTTGGCTCTAATGTATAACTTATGTCTGTGACATCAAAAAGCCTGAAAACTTTGTTGATTAAAGCCAGTGGTGCTTTGCAAGACTGAAACAAATACCTTTGGTTTCTATCCCATAAGAATAAAAAGTGCAAGCACACAAGATTTTAATTAAATATTGACGTACTATTTAAACTATTTACTTGTTTGAATTTGAAATCAAGAAATTGAAAAGGATTGTGCCTCCAAAATGAAATTTTGTATATTAAAAGCTGAAAATATGTCAGAAATGTAAACATGTAATATAATACAGAGGGTTGTTTTCAAAGTATTATTTTTACAGGCATTGTTATTCTTCTTGAGCTCATAACACTTCTTGGAAATCTATTTATTAGATTAGGATTGAAGTGGTATTTATTTTTAATTCCTAGAGGAATATCAACTTTTCTTTCAGCTATTGTTCTTTCTCAGATACTGCTCTGTTGCATTTAGTGGGTATAACTCTTCATTTGCACTACAAGATGCGTACGACAGTGAGAAAAGGAATCTGATCATATGCTCTGAAGTCTGGAAGGACTCAAGGACCTCACTTTTCTGACTTTGGCCCCACAGGGCTTAATAGCAATTTGCTGATGGAATATCAGCAGTGAGTCAGTATCTTCCCAGGGGCAAAAGAAGGAAAGGATGAGGAATAATAATGCACACAAGTAAAACTACTCTAGGATTATATTTCTTGCTGGTGCATGAAGGACACTGCTTATCGATCAATTTCAGTCTTTAAATTGTCTGAGACTGGTTAAAATCTCGGCCAATTGGCTACAGCTAGCTGCAACAATGTTGTTAGGGACAATTCCCATGAAGAATTTACAATTTTATCATGCACTTCCTTTTTTCATACTATCTTTCTAATGGAAAAAAATCTGATAGGAACATGATATAAAAAATATTTGAACTGGTAAAGAATGTTTAGGCACTTTAAAGAGCGGAAAACATCAGACTTTGTTGATATTTTTTATATTATTCCCTTCACTGAATGAAACTCAGTTTTCATACTTGATAGAGTGATACTGCAGTTTCAGATTAACTCTTCAAACACAAATTCTTAGTGACTATGTATTAGGCATTTATTGAATAGGTTTCTGCTTTACCCACAAATTTCAGCATTCTGTTAAATAATCAGGAATAATAACTAGTAAAAGTTCGCAGCCAAGCATCTGACCACCTATTTAGCATGACTTATTGGCCACATTTATTAAAATTTTTGTGTAGTGAGTAGCATAGTAGGGTTTATTCCATGTGTTACTATACAATGTTTCTAGCAATCCATGACTCATGACTTTCTAGGACAGTGATAATACATACCGGTAAAGTCTAAGGAACGAGACAATCTGTCGGATCAGCCTAGTCCTCATCAGTAGGCAAAATAATACTGTCAAAATAGAGCAATGAATATCAGTATGGAGAAAAGATAAACTGAGGACAATAAATTATTGTAAAACAAAACAAAACAAAACAAAACAAAACAAGCAAATCAAAACAAAACCATAAGCTTTACTCAGGGATATTTGGTGAAGTTTGAATGTGAAATCTCAAAGAGAAATCACTGGAGAATAAGTAATTGACCCATAGTTAATGGTTTGCCTGCTATAAATAACATTTTATGCAGGGCTAAACCTCATCTTTTCATGGTCTGGCAGCTATTTCTAATGGTTTACAGCTACGTGTGAGTACAGACTTGGGAGAAGAAAATTAGTCAGCTGTCCAGCGTATTATCTTGTAGAAACTGGGCATTCTGATTAAAAGAGATCATCCAACCCTGTGACGACTTGGGAGATGGGGTTCTACCCAATTTATTCAGTGCAGTTAAGGATGTGAAATTGTTGATTTTTTTAAATGTTCTGTTATTCAGCCATCAGCCAACACAGAATCCATCACATGTCATCTACCCTGTCAGAAAGAAAATGGAGAACATTTCAGAGAAGCTAATTCTTAAAGAATTCGCTGTCTAAAGGCAGTGAAAGTGTCTGAACTGGGACACCATCTGCTCAACTGAAGCGGTTTCTAAGCCAAGCTGGGACTAATGTGCTGTAAAGACCTGGTCAATGTGAGCTATGAAACCTACTCATCCTGTGTGGATGGGTTTCCTTTTGAAAGACACCAGGATTTAGGCAAAAAACTATTATTGCTTGAGTCCTACCCTAGTGTGGATGCCGGTAGGATATATGCCCAGACCCAAAAGCTTGGAGGCATTTCCTAAGCTCTCAAATTTACATTCTGCTTGAATTTATTATTGGGCAACCAATAGTTTCCCTCTACCAAGACACAAGCCAAAGAACAACAGAGTGATGAAGAGTTTGCATAGCCTGTTTTGGGGAGTTTTGACAGTAGTAACAATTACTGTTAAAGAAAATTGAGTGACAGTTTGGCTGAAGTGAAGGAAAAGGAAGAGACAAGAAAGAATCCTTGTTCCAGAAAAGAAACCATTAGCAGGAAAGAGACAAAAGAAGGAGACCTTAACCAATGGACATGTATCATCTATATCTTAGCATGTTCCAAAAGAACGAGAGAAACTGAGACAAAGAATGAAGAACACGTTCTATTTCTTTGTCTACATTGAAGCCACTCTTGTGCTACTTATAGTACAAAGAGATTAACATTTCTGGCAATTTTTTTAGCTGTACATATGCCAAGTACATGACAGGCTGTGTTTCATTGTGTTTGCCTGTAAATTTAAAGAGGGAAATGTGGTGGGACCTCAAAATTTTCACATTCATTTTGCAGGATTTCCCATTCATTTTACAGAAAATTCAGTACAGTCCATAAAAATGCCTCTCACTTTCTCCCCTTCCTCCTTCCATTCAGTCTTCATCCTAAACTTGACAGGTTTGGAAGCCTATTTTGGCAAAACAGTTACAGAACACTAGTGCTTTGGCAAAAAATCACATCTTCAAATGTGCCCCAGTGTGTTTATCAGCACAAGTCTCCACGTGAAATATGGTAGAATATTTTTGCAGGAAATATACTTTTTTTAAGGCTAGTTGCTAGGTATTTGCCTTATTCTGTGTAAATTTGATATAGGGTAAGTGTATTGTCTCAAAATTTTATTGTTTGAAGGAGACGCTACTTTTAATTTTTAGATTCAAGTGGTATTTTCTGTCCCATTTCTGCTATGATATGCTGTAAGATTTGCTTTGCTTTACGAATGCAGAAAATAGCATCTAACAGACTATTATTCAAACACAACAGGAAAATTTGAGAAACTGAGGTGTAGGAAATTGTCAGCACAATCTTGTGTTCATAGTGGGAAATGTAATGAGTGTATTGGATTTTTTCAGTGGCAAGTCCGAGATGATTGGCAAGTTTACTTTGTGTGACATTAAACTGGAGATTAACAGCCTTTCTTGCACAGTAGTACTGCCAACTACTTCATGTCACCGAGGGAAACCTCATTAATGTACAAAGTTTGAATACATGAACTTATTTAAGTGCTTGTGCACCTTTTCATACTAGTGATATTTCTAAAGCAGGTCAATAGAAGTATGTTGAGAAACTTTTTCATATTTTTTTTCCTCTGTAAGTCTTAGGCTCTGTCCCTTCCTGTGTGAAAGTGTAGGATACAGTAGGATATAGTAACTAAACTAATCCAAACAATTTCTGAAATACCATTCTCAGTTAAAAATTCTTTTTCTTTAAAATAGAGATATTAATTAATTTTAGTTCTTCATCTGACAACAACCTGCAATACAAAATCTGAAGTAATATATAGTATTTGTACTAATGAAGTCTTTCTGTGTTTGAACTTCAAATTTTTCTTACCTTCTTATTTTAAATAGCTGAAAAAACCTCAAAGAAAGAATCGAAAATTATTTATAAAATCATCCATCCAGCTCTACAAATGGTTTATCTGATCTCTGTCATAAATAAAAAACTAATTTTTTTCCAAAGAGAAAAAATATTGACCAGTTTGTTCCTGGTAAGAGAAGGAAAACCAAAGCAAACCCTCTTACCCCATCCCATTTCTCACTGAGTATTTAAGTAATACTTTTAACAAGGATTTGTGCTATCTTTTCAGTGTCGATGCCTCCTCCTTTTTTCTGAGCAATGTGTCTATCTAAAAGAGGAACTGTTTGGACTTCTTGCCACACATTCAGGTAAATTGAAAAGAAACAATGTGTTTCAAATGGGGTGGAGAGCGGTAGTGCTTCTTGAAATAAAGTTGGATTTGAAGCTCAAAATGCAGATCTAGGATTGAAAACTACAGAAGTTCTGAAAACTGTTCAGCCTGTTTATCAAGAAAATTAAGGAAGTCTTGCTTTAGTTTGGAAACATTCCTTCCGTGACACATTTAATTGTATTTTGATCAATGCTGACTTTTTGCCTGTGCTAGTTAAAAAGATTTCCTCTGAACATCAGCTTCTCCCTGGATGTAATTGTATCTTTGGAACATTTGCATTTAATATTAGTAGCTGATGTATCCAGCAGCATCAATAATAGCTAAAACTGAAGGAAAACAGTTTAAGAAATAAGTATGGGTTTAGGAACTCTGATAGCTGAAGTTCTTGAAATAGTTGAGCTCTAGAGAGTGTGCTTTGTTTATTTGTTTTTCTTCTCCCCATAAATGGGTGTTTGCAAGAAGACAATGTTCCAGAACTACAGCTTTGGCCATTAAACAGACATTCAATGTCTGTGCCCTTATGATCCAGAATAAAACTTTTAGATGCTTTCTTTTATCACTGACGGTTAATACTGAATGTACCAATGGTTAGTGCATTACATTGCTTTCGTTTTTCGCTTTGGTTAGGGCTTTTTTTTTGATCCCCTGACAGTCTTCTGGCATACTGGAATGCAATGAGAGAGGTTTCTTATCTCTCGTAACCATCTAAGTTAAAGATTCACCTTTCCCAATCTTTACCTACATGTCTTTCCTCTGCTACAGTCTTCACACAGTTTTTTCTTTACCTGCATGTTTTAGACTTACATACTTGGACACTTGCTGCAATACAGTGATGCCATGGCAAAAATAGACTTATTTCTCCATGCAGCATCATTTCAGGTTTACTGCTCCTAGGACACTATGGAGTTCAAAATAACCTGTCTGATTTTTAACAGAATCCTCCAGAACTCTGTCAATTTAGCAGTAGAAAAAAATGTGAGTATGTAACAGCTGAACAGTGCTTAAGATGAACGTCCAACTTCTAAGGCATCATGACATCTGAAGTCACAGATCCCTGCTCTGCTAGTAGAGAAGAGGGAGTATGTCACTGAAGGACAATTTTGCTCTCCAAGTCAGAAACAATGCTTGTTATTGCTGATGAAAACTGTCTGGGCAACTGACATGACCTAACAGTAGTCCCTTCACAGCATGAAGAAAGAGCTTGTGAAATCCCATTTGATGCTTGACCTGTGGGTCCCATACATGTCTGTGTGGAGATCCTATCTCTGGTGCGTTAGAAATGTTATAGGGATGCTTCTCCCTTTCTTCCCATGAAATGGGCTTAAAATGCCCGTAATGAATTAATATCTCTATCAGTTGCTACGATCATCACAAAGATGCTCAAGCCACACTTGAACTCCCACAGAAATTTATGCTGGAAAGAAGCTGGGTTCCTTCAGATTCTCCTGCTACACCAACTTACCTGCAACTGACCATGGTGACTTGTGGTGTGGTGCTACTGTCTTTCAGCAAGGAGAGAGAAATGAAGTCTTGTTCTTCCCTCAAAGTGCCCTTACTGTGAGCTAGTGCTACTAGTAATCAGCTCTGCACAGTAGGTGTTTATTCATTAACTTTTATCGTAGTCCTCTGCACAGGAGAGTGTGATTAGTTCAACCATAACAGGAGCATACAAAGAAAATAATAAAACATGGCACAAAAGTGGGAGAAGTTTGGAGGTTATTAAAAATTAAAATGGGCTTTAATAGTGTTATGAAAATAAAAGTGCATCTTATGATACTACTTAGTTAAAAACTGGTCATGAGTAAGCATTTATAAGCATTTTGTGCTTTTTATTTTAATAAAAAACTAATTTATTTTTTTTTCTGGTTAGAATACGCTCTTTTTGGATTTAGGTATATGATCTCATTAAGAAAAATCCTTCATAGGTTCCTAGTAGGAGTTCTGATATTGTGGTAGATTGACAAATGTGTCGACATACCATTCTTTATTTATGAAACTTCAAAAGCTTCTAATTCTCCCAGGATTGTAATCAAGAGATGTTGCAATCAATTTCTGTTGTTCTTGTAATGATACATGGGATCTTATTTTAAATTGGTAACTTGTCCCTCCAATCACTTGAAAGGGAAGCTGACAGCATGGTCAATTAAATTCAGACTTCTTTACGTTATTTTTATTGCTCATCATTCATGCAATAGCACCTTGGTGTACATAGGCAATATCCTGCTAAGCTTTGGGAATGTGGATTTTAATCACTGTGAGTAGCCAAGGAATTTAATGACTTAATGACAAGTCCACCCATTTTAATAGGAACTGTGTGCTAATTAATTAGTAGAGATAGTTTGTCAGCTTTTTAAGAAACATTGATAACTAGGCTGCATTTGCCCTTTGGGAATGTGAATAATTGACTAAGTTTATCTTCCAAAACAGTAGAATAGGGAGAAGTGGAAAGATTGCTGCTGATTAACAAAATTCTATGATTTTTCTTTTAATAAAACACCACCTCAGAGCTTCATGTTCAGCTGAACAAAAAAAGCTTCATTTAGTCAAATCCAAAGTACTTTAATTCAGGTACTAAAACCAGGAGCGACTTAACAGGAAACCAAAGTTGAAGCTTAGTGTTAGAGAGCAGGAAGCCACCTTCTTGTTCCCTTTGTCTGGTAACTGAAGAGGTAAGAAGTTAGCTTTGTGGGAAGCCCTTTCCAGGGTCTGATGTCTTTTGCAGAGGGGATGTGGGAAGATTAACCAGCTGAAAAGACACAGGAAAACTCCAGTATCTGAACCCCTTTACCAGGATTGAGAACAGTACTTTGCAGTAGGCACAAAATGAAGTCAGATTGTATCTCTTCCATGAGTATAAAATTGATTCACATTTGTAGTTGTCACTTCTACATACCGATGAATTAGTATCTACAGTTTTATTACCAGAATACAGTAGATACTGGTAAAGTTCTCTTTAATCTCCTTATTTTTTTATGGAATAATATGCTTTGAATGTTTTTCTTCTTTAGTCATGTACTTGATTCCCGCGTATCCCAGACTACCACTCTTCATCTTGGCTAAAATGTTGGGGTTTTTTCTTTATAGAGTTTTTCTTTGTTTCATAGAATCACAGAATGCTTTGGATTGAAAGGGACCATCAAAGATCAACTAGTCCAACCACCCTGCCATGGTCAGGGACGTCTTCAACTAGATCAGGTTGCTCAAAGGCCCATCCAAACAGGGCTCATGTCTCTTTACCTTTGAGACTTGAGTGGGACTTCAAGTCTCCTCACCAGAAAAGGTGAGATTTTTGTCCATAAATCTCAAGTAACCAATTTCCATAAGGATTCCATGGCATTTATCATGAAAGTGAGGTCAGGGTGAACACACTAGTGTCCCAGAGAAAGAAAAGGGCCCCAGCACTTCTTAATGTAATAGGATTCTTGAGTGCTTTATGTTCAAAATTTTCAGTCCTGACGGATTCTTCCAAGAGAGACACATTTTTTAAATTGTTGCAATGCTATCTTAGTATTGAAATTGGTAGAACTCTTACAATTTAGAAGGACATTACAAGAGCAGTAATTGGGTTTAGTACACTAAGTTTGGCAAAAATCTGAAAAGCTGTAACCCGAAGTCATTTGTGCTGCTAGCTGATCCTCAGATTGTTCTGTTTGTAGCTTATCTCACTACAAAGAAGTTTGTTTGCATTACTGGTAAGATGTTTTTGTTCTTAATGCAAATGACATGCAAGCATAAATATTCAATGCTTTAGACTTGCTTTTATAACAGTTTGTCGTTCAGTGCTGCAACCAATAAAGATACCTATGAAGTAGCAAAATGTAATCTGAAGTAATTATTCTTGGAACCTTCTCCTACAGTATTTATTAAATATTTACAAATGGCAGCTAGCTTGTGGGTTTTCTGCTTGTTTTTAGATCAGAATGGAAAAGCAGAGGGGAAAAAATCTGAAGGCTTTTCAAGTACTGAGTGTGCATAACATTTTTGATTAGTAAATAAAGCATATCTTTTTGAGAGAAATCTCCCTATATTAGCTAACAGTTAAAACAATGGAAAAAAGATTTGATGGTAGTCGTATGTAGAATGTCCAAGCTCCCAAGACAGAGATCATATGTTACCTGAATATAACCAGGAAAGAGCTTGCATTGATCCTGAAGCAGTCCTGCTTGCTGAGCTTGGAAATATGAAGATTCTGCTAGTTTAGAATTAGTTAGTCAGGTAAAAAATAGTAAGAAAGAGGGCCCAAGATTCTTGCGATTATGGGGGAATTGCCTTAAAAACTTGCTGAACATAAATGACTGCTATGCTGCAAGTCAGTTCTAGAATGCTCTGTTTTTTCATATGCTGTATCACTTTGTCACTTTTTTGAAATGCTATTTCCATTCACACTTACTGGATTTTAGAGACTGCTGTTGTCATTATGTTATTTTAATTTTTTAGGATGCCATCCTTTAATTGTACTTGCAAGGTGAGTAAATTGTTATGACATGAAAACAAAAATGCAGAATATTATTTTAGGTGAGGAACAAGCAGTAGAGCATTGTAGTCCTGAGCAACACATCAGCCACTTTTTAAGAATTCCTTAATAATAAAATAGTCCCGATCACTCTTTTTGAAAAATGTGCTTGGAGATATAATCTACACAGTAATAGCAATAAAAAGCAAAACCAGAAAACAAACAGCAACCAGTATGAGATAGTTATTATTTCTCTCTTTTGTGTTTCTGCCTCTTTGTGCAGTGCTGGAACAATGCAACTACTTCAGACCAAGAGGGATAGTGCATCTTGTTTGACAAGTAATGAAAGTTAAATTATTTAAGTATAATCTGCATGTTTTGAATCCTTACCGTACAAGCAAAACCATACCTGAGTGCAGACAGAAATGGAAAATTTCAGTACAGAAACTGGCTTTAATGCGAGATAATGGTCAGTAATTTTGAAGTGAGGTTACTTCATGTTAATCCCATCTCTGAAACTGTCTCCCTGTCTGAGGACAAGCTACTTTTTTCTGTTTTTCCAGTTTGTTGAAATTGTTCCAGTGTGATAGTGCTTCCTCATCCATCTCTCAGGGCTGAAAGAAGCCATTATGACTACCTGGAAGTATCATAGCAAGGATGACATAAGAAACTAAATGCTACCGTACCTGTCCTAGAAACTGTATTCAGCCTGTTCTCTTGCCATCTCCATTTGGCAATTTGTTTTTGTACTGTGGAGTGGACAGGGAAGTAAGGTTCAGAAAGTGAGAAGGGGACAGTTGCCTCCATGTGGGAGAACCTTGCCTTAAGGGCACCTTGGCTGCCGTCTTGCCTTTCACCTCAACAAAAAAAATCCATTTAGAAAATATTTATGTGTAGTCTAAGTATTTAATGCTGGCCAAGAAGCTTTTGGGACATGTTGTTTAGTGGTTGTGGGTGCAGATTGTGTAACATCAAATTTCATCTAGTTTTCCTCCAGCACATTCTCAAGTTTTCAAGTTCATTCTGAATTCTGATTCCTTCATTCAACTGCTCAAAGCCACTCCCACCTTGATGTCACCTTTTTGTTTGTTTGTTTGTTTGTTTGTTTTTTGTTTGATTTGGTTTTGTTTTAGGAGTATGTGTGTATCTATCTTTTGCATGGTTAATAAAACCATTAGATAATTCTAGGTCAACATTAGAATGCAGTGGAACCCTGCTTGATCCAGCCTTCCAGGTTTTTGGTCATAATCTACTAAAAGGCAAATATAATTAAGTAGTTTTCTGTTAGAACTTCTTGTTACTATGTTTATATATGTCATAATCCACCTTAGTAGAGGAAGTGTAAGTGTGTGAGGGAAGAAGAAACAAGGTTCCCCAACAGCCAGTCTATTTCCTTCTCAATTAAATCCTCCTTATCTCTCTTTTCTCCAGTTTCCTATAGCTAACAGAGGATGATTAACAGAAAAAAAATGTTTGTGCAATCTTTTAAAAGACTGGAAATATAAACTAAGGGAAACCATTTTTTTTCTTTCTCTTTTCAAAATGCTAAATCTATCTGGGATTGTTTTTCCTATCATAATTTTTTACAGAATTGTAAAAAATAAATGTATATTTGTATTGAGACTTACTGAAAGGAATCTGTTTAGCAAAAACACTTCAATATGAAAGTATTTTTATTTGGCTAACACATGTACTCAAGTGAAAAAGTGAGTACAGATTGGGCAAAGAGATATCAACACCTACTCAACCCATTAACTGTTGCTAACAAATATGTCTTTAAGAGTTCTCTCTATGGGTAAATGCATATTGTGCCACTTGCATAATTCTCTAGACTGTGTATAGTTAAATTCTATTCATAGCACTGTAGTGTCCCTGTTGCCAAAAAATCTGAGATACTTCCAGAAAAGTGACAGTAATATGATCTACCATCTGACACTTTTTTTTTGATTCATTTTTCTTTTTTTCCCCCTCCACAAGGAGAAGCTTGCATGCGATATTTTTTGTAAGGGGCAAAGATGCATGGTATGCTAAGCAAAAGTATTTTGCATTGTGAAGAAAGACTCCTAATGCAGTCTAACACAGTTACTGCCTAACCCAACTTGTCTAAGTCTTCATAAGGTGTCAGGGCAGTGTTGAATCTGAATTTGTGAAAAGTATAGTGTTTGGCTTGGACAACTGAACATGGAACCTTCAAATTTAATAAAATAAGTTTCCTTTTTTGCTTATTCTGTTCATCTCAGGCTCAATAACTAAAATCAGACTCTCAGCAAGGATGCATGTTTCCAAGCTAGTCCCTAGACATCTCCAACACTCAAAGTCTTTACTTGTAATACACTTGTTTCCTGCAGCCATACAGTCTGTTTTGTTGATCTGTCAACATGCTTCTTCAGTTGGTCTAACTACTTATTTTTTATGTAGTTTCCAAATACAGCTGTTCTCTGCTGGTAGAGGGAAGTAATAAGTGAAATTTGATCTCCATTAACAGTTTACAGAAGACAGTCATCATTCAAATAACACTATATGATAAACCAATTAAGTTAAACCTGGCAAACACAGATGTAATAAATGTTTTTTCCCCCAGTGCTTCTGTCAATAGTTTTTTACCCAGCCTCATTCTTCTCTCTCCCTATTTGCCAGGAAACAGCCTCAACTGCAAGCTCACCGTAATCTGTTTTTCAAAATCCTCATTTAGTGTCTCAGTCAAAGAAGATTTGACCTATGTATAAGCCGTTTGTCTGGGCACTCTGATTTTGGTTACATCCAGATTTATGGGATAGAGTAGAATTTTAAAAAAAACCCACAACCCTCCTGCACCCAACACCCTACCGAAATAAGGCTTTTTCTTTAAAACTGGAAATATAATTTTGGCATTTCTGTCATGTTGCATCTGCTAGAAAGAAATATTGAGCGGTTTATCAAACTCCTTCAGCACCACTGGTGCTGGGGAGTAAGTTCTCGATGTCCTCTCAGCTTGTAGACTATTTCTCAACATTGAAGCAAATTTTTAATATTTTTCGTTTTGTTTTGGGATAATCAGATTAAGAGTGGACAATGGCAGTCTTCTGATGGCTTGGCCTGGATTGGAAGTGAAGCATTACTAAGACTTACGGGAAGCTATTGCCCCATGCAAGTAAAACTTGGCTGCTTGAGCTAAAGCAGGATCACTGCTTGCATGAATGAATTTTCATTTAGGACTGTTGGAAACTGGTATGAGAGAGTGAAAGTCACCTTAAACTTGCTCCTGTATTTTATCAATGTAAATGGTTCTTAAACCAAAGCAGGCCTGTTCTTTTTTGTCACTTACCCATCATTTCCAGATGGCTCACTTGAACTGCCTGTGGGGTTGCTATGTTCTACAGTGCTGGGGAGAATTCTTTGCTGGAGATTTTTCCACATCTTAGTGACAGTGAGAAGACAACATAAGACAAGGCAGGCTGTTCCCATGCCACTTTAGTAGCAAGGGAATTCTGCCTGGAGGACGTTTGTTGCTTGTAAAACCTCTCACGTTCAGTGAATGGGGTCAGAATCTGTAGATAGCTAAGGATTTTGTATCTGCAGGGAAGCTGAGGGTGGCTCGGAGAATAACTTGCACTATGTTTATGAAATAAAGCCTCCACAGTGAGCCTGAACCAGTGAAGTGTGTGTATAGCAGGTTCCTGTTTCTTCATGATCTTTGTTAGCACTTGTTGCATTCATGCCTGTAGACAGTCCACAAGCCATCTGTGACAGCAGTCATCTTCCTCTCTGCTTGCTCAGTAAGGCAAGAGTGCTCACTCTTGGACAGATCTTCCTCACACAGATGATGATGGTGATGATGATTTACTTATCCAGTAGTTTGATTTAGATCAGAAATATAAAGCTCCTTTCTTAAAATCCAGGAGTCGCTGTCAACCTTTGTGTCAGAAATGGTTGTGGCTGTGAGTGGCTACTGCATTCCCAGGGAAGGATGAAAAATACTTTCAAAACTCTCCCTGCAACTGATTATTCTTGCTTTCCCCATTGCCATTCTCATCATAATGTGCTGCTTTTGCCCTTGCTTCCAACTAATAATCCTTTCTTACTGATGGAGGTTAAATGTGATTGTTGAAAGAAATAGCTTAAAAAGAGTGGCAGCCAGTTGGGTCCACACTGATATAATAAAAGCAATTACACTTAAAAGATTAGAAACATTGAAATGGCAGCTGAAGCAGCTCCAGACTCTGGGGCTCAGTAGGAAGTTCAAATGCCCTGTTTTTGTTTTAGTTTTGGATGGAGTTTTTCAGAGGAGTGGATTATAAATGGCTTCTACTGGGAAAGCAATTAGAATTAACTGGTCAAATAAGTTGGAAGTAATGACATGAGTACAAAGCTGGCAAATTTTGTTACTGAATGGTCAGGCAGGAGATGAACAGTGGTTTACCGTATTGAAGGAATTAAAAGCTGCTGCAAATTAAAAGCTGAATTGATGTAACAGATTTTAGTTTGGCTTGTAGATTCAATGGTCTTGTGCTTCCAGAGAGTGAATGTAAATCAGTAGGGAAGTGCTAATGATTTTAGGTCTTATGCACATTGTTTCATGGTAAATAGCCTGTGATTTGGAGCCAAATCTTAAAGGTCCATGAGTTCAGAAAGTAGAGAAGCACCAAAGTGAATGCAAATTTCAGTAGGTTTCTGATTTCCAGTGTTTCATTGATAGTTAAGAACTTCCGAAAATATTGCTGGGAATCTGCATCTCTTGTTCAAGATCTAGCCAACAGCAACCGATAGAAATCAGGTCACGACCACTCTTGCGGTCACACTTAAGTCAGTGTGTGCAGTATCAAAATCATCCTGCCTTCACATAATGGTAAATCTAGAGGCTTTAGAAAAAGCTATAAATATTATAAAGGTACTGAAGATGAATACCAGACTGAATTTCCATATTAGTCATAGCTTGGACAGTATGCACAGTGCCTAGAAGAGAAGACAGAAGTTGTGAGACAACATGTCTTGACTCAGCTGCTTATCAGAGTGCTATGTGTAAATAAACCTGTGTAACTCTGTGCTGTGCTGAAGACAGTTCCCAACTCAGACTTTGTAAGTTTGGCATTGCCTCAACAAGAGTTCTTTCTATTTACACACTTCTGCTTTTGCAGAGGCTTTCCATGATGAAATTAGAGAGCAGTGACAGGACTATTGTAAAGCAAATCCAGCACACAATCAAAACCTAGCATCTTCACACGCCCTGTACTGCTGTGTTTGGCAAACTTCACCCCAGTGTTTGACAGTTCTGGTTGTGATATGCACAGTTTCAACCGGTTCAGGTTCCCACAGGAACACTGCTGTTCGTATGCAAGGGAGAAGAAAGTACTGTCAGAATTTGCTTCTCTTCTAGTTTCTACCTAAATGCTGCTAGTGCAACTTTCTCTCTCTAATCTTGCTGAAATTAGTATATTTTTCCATCTTATTACTATCTTTATTTGATTATTTTTTTCAAGTCTCCCCATAATCTTGGCCTAGGATTAAATGCAAATTTATTTTGTTTCTTTGACTGGCACTTCTAGTCCCTGTAGGGTTTTCTAATCAATTAGTCATTCAGAACGTAGCTGTTAGTTAGAACAAGAAAAGATTCTCCAATTTGCCTCCCAATGTCAAGAGAAGCAGAGGCACCCTTACAGGGGCAGTTTCTCCCCAAGAGTAACATTGCTGCCACAGCTGATAAGTAAGAGTGCATTCATAGTTTCTCCACAAGAGTCACTTCTAGATGCAATTTACCGTAAAAAAAAATGCCAAATACAATTCCAATATTCTTTGAAGAACTCAATTTTCTTCCACTTCCAGTGGAAATACTCATGTGTAATCTTTTGTAAAGCAGCTTTTTTACTGCTTAGTACTAGGATGTGCAATTAGTTGATTGCCTGTGTACCTTTATTTTTTTATTTTTTTTTCACAAACAGCAAATCAATATGCTCCAATGCAGAAACAACTCTTTTTTGTCAAGTTTTTCTACAGGTAAGGACCTGCAGCAGAGCAGAGAATATTGGCAGAGCTTATTTTTTGGGAGGACTTGGTTTTGTTTGCTTGTTGTTTTTTTCTGATGCACATCGTTAAAACATCTCACCAACCAGGCCTATACAGGAAAAATGTAAGCATTAAAACTTTGACAATATTGTTCTTGGTGATATTAACGTGCTGTGTGTAACTCCCCAGAGATGCAGTAGCATTGTGAAAAGCAAGCTTTTAAAGAAATAGTATTGCAGTTTGTAGCGAGCTGGGGCCGACTTTTTTTCCCACTGATAGGTGGATCAACCAGTCATTGAAATATTTTTTTAGGACTGCTAAGAATGTTGTTGTTAGCATTATTTGCCCCAGACAATTTTTTCCTAGTGTACACTAGACCTTCCATGTGAAAGCTCAGGGTACTCCTGTGGAGGAACCATGGCCAGCGGAAAGGCAGTCAGAGCTGTGTCAGTGTGTGTTTGTACTTCAGGGCGGCATGGTGAAACATCCAGTCCTTTCCAGAACTATTTCCTGTGAATCTATGACTTCAAGAGGAGCAGCCACAGTGAACCATATTTAGGGCTGTACTTAAACATGCACTGAATTGGAACCTAAATCTAATGTTCTATACAAGTACCTGTATCCCAGTGAAATAATGACTCTTTCTTTTCAAATGCACTCACTCAGCTCAGTAGGAGTATCTACACCTTTATCTTAGGCAGCCCATTTTTAGAATCACTTTATCTAGCAGTAGATTTTCATAATGTGCTCATTGCTGGAGAATATGTGCTGATTAGAAATCTGTGACACTACTTCTGGACTCTGTTCTAATACAGGCTGTAAATTTCGCTGAGGTAAATGCATCATGGAGCTTTTAAGTAGCAGCCAGATAGCTCTGGCAATGTCACTTGTTTGTAAGATACAGAGGGCCGAGATGTAGAATTCAAATGGTGATATTGAAGTCCATAAACCAAGTATGTTCATACTGGGGGAGAAGTTAGAAAAGGATTACCTCTAAGTTCCCATATGTATCCAGTGCAATTGTAGTGGTTCTGATTAAATGATTTACTGTTTCTTTTGTCATTCAAACTCTTGTTTAGTACTGATTTCTGTTTCTGAAAAATCACTTCCATACTCTAGAAAGGTGCTGGTGCCGTTCTTCTTCCAGTTTTCCACTGAGGAAAAGTTAACTTTCAGTCTCTTTTTGGGGGACCTTTCTTGAGTACATGACCATGTACTACTAATATCTGTTGTCTCTAGAGAACTTTTTTCCAGGAAACACTGAAAAAGTTTTTGCATAGAAGTAGTCTTACTAGTATCTGAAGGGACCTGTTGTTTCCGTAGTGCCATATTTGTTCCTCCAGGTTCTGCTGAACCCCTTGTTCAGGCATACTCACTCCAGGGAAATGTAATTCTCTCCCTTACCTTTGTAATACAAGGTTTTGGGAGAAGGGTCTCTTCTCCCTGTACATATTTAAGAAAGATGTAATGTTTTTCTTGAACATGTCCCCAGACTTTGTGGTGGGATTAGCGCAGCTTTAGCATCCAGAATAACAGTCAGTTTTATATATGTAATAGTCTCATTTCAACCCTGGATATTTGTGCCAATATTTTTTTTCTACAAGACCTCAATATGATATTCTTTGTTTAAAGCAAGTTTATGTACTGTCTGAGTACACTGCTAGTATTTTCAATTGCAAAGCTGTAGTAATCTGTTATATTCGAGTTTCACTAACTTTCTAATTTTTTACCAATACTGAAATATATATAATCTCAAATGAGTAAATTAATCATGGTAAATTTTTTGAATCTAACTCATAACTTTCCAAGGGTCTTTTAAAATTAGTGAGATTTTTGTTATTTCATTATGTTGTATTTTGCTTTCCTTGCTTTCTGGGAGCAGTTTAACATTCTCATTACGAAAAATGCTATCAGTTTGTTTAAAGGAAGAATTTTAAAACAGTAAAACAGGAAGAACAAAAGCAAAAAAAAAAGTAATCTTTTTCTGTCTCTTTTTTTTGGTTGTTGTTGTTTTTGTTTTTTTGAGTGTCACAGAATTACAGTATGTTTGAGGTTGAAAGGGACCTCTGGAGGTCATCTTGTCCAATACGCCCTGCTCAAGCAGGGTCACCTAGAGCCTGTTGCACAGGACCATGTCCAAATGGCCTTTGGGTATCTCTGAGGATGGAAGGCAACCTGTTCTCAGTCACACTACAGAGACAAAGTGTTTCCTGATGTTTAGAGGGAGCCTTCTGTAATTCGGTTTGTGCCAATCACCTGTAGTCCTGCCACTGTGCATCACTGAGCAGAGCCTAGCTTCATCTTCCTTGCACTCTTCCTTCAGGTATTTATACATGTTAATAAGATTCCTTCCAGCCTTCTCCAAGCTAAATAACCCCAGCTCTCTCAGCTTTTCCTTGTATGATTGATGGTCTAGTCCCTTAATTATCTTTGTAGCTTTTTGTTGGACTCTTTCTGGTATGTCCATATCTCTCACACTGGGGCCCCAGAAATTAACATGGTACTCCAGATGTGATCTTACCAATCCTGAGTAGAGAAGGAGGATCACCTTCCTTGACTTGCTGGCAGCACTCCTCCTGATGCATCCCAGGGTATCATTAGCCTTCTTTGCAACAAAGGCACATTAATGAATCATTTTCAACTAGGTGTCCATCAGGACCCCCAGGTCCTCTTCTGCAAGGCTGCTTTCCAGCTGGGTTGTTCCCAGCATATGTATGGGGTTGTTCCTGCCCAGGTATGGGACTCTGCACTTCCCCTTGTAACTCATGAGGTTTGTATCACCCCATTTGTCCAGCCTGTCAATGTCTGTCTGGATGGGAACATGACCTTCTGGTGTATCAGCTACTCCTGCCAGTTTCGTGTCATCTGCAAAGTTTTTTGAGGGTACACTCTGCCTCATCATCCAGATCATTAAGATCTAAAACAGGACTGGAGCCGGTATTGACCTGTGGTGTACAGACCTAGTTACTGACCTCTGAGTTACTGACCTTAGCTCTGAGTCAAAATAATAATATTTGTGGCACATCCGTGGTTACTTTGTGTCAGCTGACAACTTCTTGAGGAATTCAGAAAATCCTTATGTCAGTTCTAGCCCACAAAGAAGAGTTTGAAGGGAGGATAGGATACTGTGCCAATACTTGGGCTGTAATTTCTCCATAGTACGTCTTAGGTGGGGAGAAAATAAGTGTTGGATTCAAGAGAGGCTTTTTTAGACTTGGCTTTCTATCTTCAGAAAATGCTTTTAATAACCAATTACCATACAGATGTCTCTTAATCTATTTAAGAATTTGACTTAATGTAATATTCTGTGCTAAAAACACACCTCACTTTCAAATTGCTTAAGTACAAGATAGAATTTTAACAACTTATATACAGTAGACAAAAACATATCTAGTGACTGAATTCTAATAATAAAACTGAACAGCTCTTGAGAGCAATACATTTGGAAAACTGAATTTTGTAAGAGCCATAGAACAATATAAGTTAGAAGTTATATTGGGAGGTCTCTCTTCCAACCCCTTCCTCAAAGCAGGATCAGCTATCGGAGCAGATGGTGTTGCAGAGAGCTTTCTGCTCACGATTTTCCACTCAGTTCTTGAAAGGCTCCAAGGACAGAGGTGAAACAACCTGCTTAGGCAGTTTGCTTCACTGCTTGACTGTCTTCACTGTGAAAAAGTTTTTCCTTATAATCAATTGGAACCTCTCTTATTTCAGCTTATGTTTATTGTCTCATTCTCCCTGTATACATTGCTAAAAAGAGCCTGGTTCTGTCTTCTTGATAATTTACTGATAGAGCCTGATAAGCTCCTGTTAGGTCTCTGTGAAGCTGTTTGTTCTTCAGGTTGAACAAGCTCTGATCTCTCAGCCTTTCCTCACAGGGCAAGTGCTTTGGCCCCCTGACAGTCTTGGCAACTCACTGCTGAACTTGCTTAAGTAGGTCACGGTCTTTCTTGCTTTTGAGGACCCAAAACTGAATGTCATATTCTAGATGCAGTCTAACAAATGCCAAGGGAAAGAGGACAATTACTTTTCTCAGTTTACTGTCTGTGCTCCTGTTAATACAGCCCAGGATTTTATTTACCACCTCTTCTGCCAGGGCATGCTGTTGGCTCATGTTCAGCTTGCTGTCTACCAAGTCCTTTCTCACAGAGCTGCTCCTCAGTCAGCCAGTCCTCAGTCTGTGTCATTGTCAGGGGCTCTTCATTACTGCATGTAAGGCTTTGCAGTTGTCCTTGCTGAATTTCATGATATGGCTCTTGACCCATTCTTCCAGCCTGTACACCTCCCTTTGGATTGCAGCCTTTTCTTTGAACATATCAACTCCTCCTCTCAGTTTGGTGTCATCTGCAAATATGACAAGAGTGAGCTTTGCTACCTCCCTCAGATCCTTGATAAAGGATCCAGTGGATACTGATTTCCAGGTAAAATATAACCCATTGACTGTTACCTTCCAAGCCTAATCACGCAGCCATTTTTTTTTACTTACCTAGTTGTTACACTTTGCAGTTTTCAAACCAGTTGTCATGATTTCAGCTCTGATAGAGTTGGCTTTCTTACTACCAGCTGATACAGTGCTTTGGTTTGGATTTGGGATGAGAATAGTGTTGGTAGCGCAGTGGTGGTTTTAGTTGTTGCTAAGCAGTCAAAGCCTTTTCTGCTCTTTGGACTGCCCTACCAGCAAGCACGCTGGGAGGGTACAAAAAGCTGGGAACAGATGCAGCCAGGACAACTGACCTCAACTGATCAAAGGGATATTCCATACCATATGACATCATACTCAGTATATAAAGCTGGGAGAAGAAGGAAGGGGGGGCATTCGGAGCTATAGCTTTTTGTCTTCCCAAGTAACTCTTACCTGTGGTGGAGCCCTGCTTTTTTGGACATAGCTGAACACCTGCTTGCTGATGGGAAGCAGGAAATTAATTCCTAGTTTTGCTTTGCTTGTGTGTGTGGGGGGTTTTGCTCTACCCATTAAACTGCCTTTATCTCAACCCACAAGTTTTCTCACTTTTACTCTTCTGATTCACTTCCTAATTGCATCAAAGGGGAGAGTGAGTGAGTGGCTGAGTGGTCTGAGTTGCTGGCTGACCAATCTTTTTGTGGGTTTAGAGAACTTGTGTTAACATGGAACTCTGCCAGAAAAACAAGGATTTATTTTTTTTATCAGATAGTAATCTGAGGAGAGGGAGATGAATCCTCTGTTCACCATTTTTTCCCCCTTCAGTCAAAACCATTCATAGCATTTCCTTAAAACAATTGAAGACTGGTTTGAGGTGCTCCATTTTGATATAAACCTGAAAATAAAAAATTTAAAAAATTTCCATGATTATGCAAATGCAATGGTTTTGGCTGAAATTTAGCAGAAAAAAAATAATTTGAGCCCAAAGAAATGAGAATCTTACATTAACCAAACAATGTATGTCTGATGTAACACTTCATCAGAGACACTTGGGTTCCAAGCAGGTGCTAGGGCTTAAGACTTCTAATGGTTGTCAGGTGCCTTGGATGCCTTGCTATGCAAAGACGGGGGAGGAAGTAAACACAACTGCAGATCACACCTTGGCCAATTGTTTTTATTGCTTCCTTAAGAACAACATTGTATTTCAGATTAAAAACGCTTTGGGGCTTGATGATCTCAAAGGTTTTTCCCAACACAAATGATTCTATGATTCTGCTGCAGTGCTGAGAGGAAACTACAGTTCTTATGCAAGTATCTTGAAGAAGTGATTTCCATGCTTGTCTGCTGTTTGTTCTATCCCAGAATAACTTTCAAGCCTACTTGCTGATACTGAATTAATACCACAGAGTAAAAATCTCAAAGATTTAGTCACTCTTGCAAATTCTATAAACATATGGAAATACAGGGTAACCATATAAGCGTCCACATAAGAAAATAACTTATGTTATTAGACACTACAGAGTCCTTAGTGAAAATATTCAAAAACTTTGTAAGATTATAATCTGACCTGAGATTCCAACTGCTGTGCATTTGGATGTATAGAAATGTTGTGGTGTAGCCTCGGCGGCAACAAAAGTGCCATGTGGCAGTCCGTTGGCTCTGCCCCACAGCGGTGTGGAGAGGATGAAAAAGAAAAGGCAGACTCGTGGGTTGAGATAAAAACTGTTTACCAGAACAACAGGTATTGCAGGGAAGCAGTAACACAGATAGAGGATACAAACACGAGCACAATACCTACCGCAGCCCACGCTGCCCCTACCGCCACAGACGCTGCCGAGATGCGCCCCAGTGCTGCCCATCCATTTATATGCCTACGCCGTAACGTCACCATGCCCACTTCCGGTTGTGGTCCCTCCCCTCCCCGGCTAGCTCCCTGCTGCCCCTGGGCCTGGTGCACATGGGGTGGAATAGCTGTGCCGGGTAGAGAAAGGGGAGAATCAACCCTGTCCCTGCTGGAAACCAGGACAAGAAAAAAATCAAACTTACTTAGTTACTGCTACAGATAGAACTCTTTGTTTGAAATAAGAAGATTCATGAGGTGAATATTTCTTTGGATAAGAGCCCTGAAAGCCCTTCAATACTGTTAAATACCCTTTAAATAAGTTGTATACAAACATTCGTGGGAATTATTTGCCCCCAAGAATGTTTCTGAAAAGCAAAACTTTCTAATTCTTTAGTGTGTTCATGGAGAGATTAATGATAGGAGAACCTGCGCTACCTTTTTTGAAAAGCTTTTGATTTTTCCCACCTACTCTTAGTCACAGAAGTTAATACATGTAATTAGGGAGCAAAACTAATGTGGTACAAGACAATCACACCCTGCAGACAGCCAGCGAGTATTATCTTCTTGATTAAAGCTACCAAAGTCATCTGTTGGTGCAGAGTCAGGCTTGAACTGAATATTTTAGGAAGCCCATATGCAGAAACCTGAACATTTGGCAAACGTTTTTAAATTACAAAACCAATGAAAATAAAGCTGTTCTCAGAGGAGAAAAAGGCTAAACTAATTAAATTACTGCAAGATTACAGTAGCACATGTGAAATGGTAAGTACAGGTTGTTTGGCAGTTATATTAATTGGTAATTCTGAAAGTTAGAGTCTCTCTAGTGGTGGCTTGAAACTCCCAGTGTTACTGCTTGTACACACAGATGTGGGCTTGGTGAAATACAAGACAGATCTGAATTCCATAAGAAGCTTTGGTTAGCCTAAGTGTTGGACTAGCAAATAACCATCTTGGAAAACAATCCTTTCCCTCTTTTTAGAATTGACGATGAATGATTAAGATTAGAGTGGAAAGTTACAAAATATGTTTTAAAGCTTCATAGAGTCATTGTGTTACAATGTCATCATGAAACACATCACACTTTTCACTTGAGTCAGAAGGCTGGTTTTAGGAACTGTTTTTTAAGCTGGCCTAGAAACTCGCTTCATTTCCAGGTAGATAGAGTTGGTTATTGGAAAGAATTTCTTACTTTAAAGCACAATGAATTTTTGAAAGAAACTCAGTGCAAGTGGTGAGATGCTTGTGACCAGTGGTTTTTTTTTTTACTAGACTAGATTCTGACTGCATCTAAGTGAGCATGCTTTGCTGCTGTACAAGCTACCTGTGCTGGAAGAGGAACTGGTTAGTGTCCTGAGATCATCTTCCAAGATCACACATTTTACATTCCCCACCTGTCCTGTGTACGTTTCATTGCCATACATACTATGTAGTGATAGAACACAACATGGTTTATCCTGTAAAGCACCAGTGTAGCATGTTCTCCAAATCACTGATAGAGTCTGATCAGTATTATGCTCCTGCTTCTCTCATTCCGAAGTTTTGGGCTGGAATGGGTAACTGGAGGCTCCCCAACCTATTGCTTCAGTGGATTGATATGGAAACAGAAACAGAAACAGAAGGAAACAATGAAGGGCTTTGTCTTCACTCAATCTCTGCTGCTCCAGAGCAAAATTTTCCATTCTTAGGTAAAGCTGTTCAGAAGACGGACTCAAAATGAGAAGTCCCTCTGCTAATTCTGTTATGAAATCCTTCTGGACATTTTAAGAAGTAGTTTGATAAATTGAGAGTTCTGTGAGAATCAATGATTAACATGCTGTGTGACATGATACTGTTTCTGTTCTGTCCTTGTGTCTGGTTTTCTACTGGGAGCAAGGGAGATGCTGATAGGAGTAAGTGAACAAAAGAACCTGTAAGACAGCCAAAAATTCCTTTAGTTTCTACTAAAACACCTACCAAGGCTGTCCACACAGATGTTCTTCTAGGAGCTTATAATGATGTTTCTTGGCTATTCAGTACTTTTGAAACAGGAAGGGATGTCAAGAAAAAGCTTAAAGTCTGAACTGTAGAAAGAAAAAGAGTTAGATTACTTTCATTTTTATCTTTTCTATCTTACTATAATTTAGTTGGATCACTACTGTTCCTGTTATAGACCACTCTAATTTTATAGGAGAATTCTCTTCTACAGAGAATTGATAATTCTCTGTAGCCTCACCTACAGGTTTCCTTGTCGAAGTACCATCAGGACTAATAGGGGGTTCTTAGAATTGAGAGAGGATGGGAAATAAATAATGTAATAACTAAGCCTTCTAGATTTCTGGGACTTTGTAGAAATTTAGGTCCATGTTCTTCTAGTACCTTTGTCATTTACAGTACTCTGGAAACCTGTTAGCTTTGAGAACAGAGCAAGGCTTGAAGTGCAGTGACAAGTCTAGCCCCAGAAGACGTACCTAGTGCATAGCACCATGGACTGAGAAATTTTACAAGAAATGCTAGCTTCTGTTTCTGTTGATAGTATTAAAGGATCTTAGGTGTTCCCAATGTTCTGGTAAGGATCACCAGTCAAAACATCTTGGTAGATTTCACAGTTTCCAAAATGCAGGTTATACCAGAAGATATTTCATAACATCTTTCTTGTAGTTTTTGGAAAACCAGTCCGAAATACAGGCTTCAGACCTTCCTTTTGATCCCAAAAGTTCAGGAATGCATCCATAAAGTATCATAAAAGTTCTTAAAGCATTTATCTCATGTTAAATGAATTCTTAAGCATAAAATTTTGGGTTATCAAAAACTATCAAATCCTTGAAGTACTCATATAAAAGCTGCTTTCAAAGATGGGTGTATGGCAACTGTTGGTGCTTTTTGAGTTGAAGATGTATTAGATATTTTTTTAATTGCCTTATTTCTGGTGAGCTACAAACAAGCATGCTCTGTTTTATGCTCTGCTAGTGGAGCAGAAAGAAACTATGTGCATGAAACTATATGAAGCTACAAAACTAAACTGAAATGGCAATGCTGGAACTTTTTCCAGGTAAAGAATCGTGAGAGGAGGGGATGGCTTCTGTTATAATAAACAGTACCATACTTTCCAGAATGGTCTCCAAATTCCATGCTTATATAAATTTTTCTCATGGAGATTTGGAAAAAGCAAAAATTTGCATCTGCAGTATTGTAATTCATCATTCTATCTGAGGTAAAAATTCAAGATCTTTTTGGAGTTTTTTTTCCATTGAAAGTTGTAAACATAGTTTTGGACTGTTTTAAAACACTTTTGGTCTCCAACCGGTGAGCTCACTAATGCTTTTATGTAGTCCATTAAGCCTAGGAAAGATTATTCAATTGTTCTGGGAGACTGAAAATGCAAATAAAAGTCATGGAAATAGTCTGCATTATGAGAGAAGTGTTCAAAAATTAGTTTGAAGACAGGACATGCTTTTGTCTGTATCTTCTAAAGTGAGCAGTAGGAAAATGCCTCAACCTCCTGTAGACAATATAAAATCCATTGATGTGGAAAGCAGCAAAGGCAGAAAATTGAATATGTCATAGATTGTAACAGAGTGAAGTTCAAACAGCCTGTTTGGATAATAGACTGCCATAAATATATCTATGACATGGGAAGCGTGCCAGCTGAAATTATTGAGGATTTTCTTAGTCTGAGAAATGCGTATTCCAAAGATTGTTTCTGGTCTAATGCTTTCTATTCCAGGAAGACCTAGATGGTGAATTCAAAATAATTTGCAATTTCATCACAACTTTGATGTAGAATATTTAGCATGAGAAATTCAGACAGATGCTTTCACACCTTACTCCTGTCCTTTCTGTCATTCTGTCCTGTATTCTGTCCTTATTTTTTAACATTTTTCTGTCTTTTATTTTTAAACCATCCCCTTTCCTTTCTGGATTATTTTATTTAAGTGCTTCAAAAAAGTGAATTGGGGAAGGGTCCTTGTATGGATGTACTAGAGCTTTACCTCTTACTCTAAATGCCAACATTCAGAACTTGAACTCTAAGTTCATTTTAGTTTAAATTATTCATTTTTTTTCTTTGTATGTGAACAATTATTTTCTTCCAAAATCAAATGGATACCATCACTGACTTCATCAACAATCCTGCTTTCACAAGTGAACCTCTCTGTAGTGATGGGAATGAGTAGGAACATTGCTACATTTAAAATATGTAATAAATATGAGATGGCAAATAGTGCACTCTTTTAATTGGCTGTATTTGGCATTTTCAGCCACAGTGGATTCCTTACCTTGTTTGCTCCAGGGGCTCAGATGGGGTAACAGCAATTAAATATATCATATGCAGCCTCTCAAAAGATATATTTGTATTCTGTAATGGTAAAGTTCGCTGGAAGTAAATAACACTACAATCATATCTAAATCATGTGTCTATGTCTAAAGTGGCAGCTATTACATTTGCTGATGGGTCTTTTAAGCAATGCTGTTCTTTAATTTAAACTTAATTTGCCTCTTTACTACAAAAATTGATTTAATGTAACACAGATTTCAATGCTAATATTCATTAGATTTCTAGCTTAATTGTGTCTGGATAAAGAGCAGGACCTGACTGCAGATTGCCTTTCTTGTAGATGCAGCGATACATCATCTTCATAAACTTCTTGCGTTAGCTTGTCCCTCTCTCACAGACACAGTCCTTGGAGAGTTCCCATACAGGGAATTATCTGAGTATTAATGCACAGCACTGACTATTGTTTTTATATATTTTTTTATTTTCTGGCCAGGGCAGTTTTCAATTTTTCACATTGCTATAAAACACAACAGCTGAATTTAGGTTGTGGGGTTTTGTTTGTTTTTTTTTGTGTGTGTTTTTTGTTTTTTTGTTGGTTGGTTGGGTTTTTTGTTTGTTTGGGTTTTTGTTTGTTTGTTCTTGTTTGTTTGGTTTGGTTTTTAATTTATTAGATGGAAGATTCGTTTAGTGCCTAGTTTATTAACATACATTACTATTTATAGAAGATAATGTGGTGGTAAGCAAAAATGAGATTGTATCTCTAAGCACTGCTAGAGGATTGAAGATTAGATTGATTGCTTTTTAAGGAATAATTGCCAGATCATTGTATTTGTAGTTACCGCCACCCCCAAAAATGTACATGCAGGCATGTATGAGTTATGGAAGATGACTTTTAACTCCTGTAGATAAAATCTTCATGCAGACTAATGGCTATTGTCAGAAACTCTGGGAATGATATTCAGGGAGTTAAAAGTCAGTCAAGAGACAAAACTTGTGGTGTTATACTTCAATTTAACTGAGATTGTACATGGTTTGGAACTATTTTTGCAGATAAAATACTGATAATGTGGCTTGGGGAGGGTTTTGTTGAGGTAGCTCAAGGTATCCTGTCCACTACCAAAAAGTGCTGCCCCTTGGATCATGCAGGGCTCTGTGGAAGAGCTCCCTGCATAGGAAGGCTGTGATGCACTTGAAGTGATGCCCTTTGATCAGTGTTGCATTGCAGGGGGTGTGCATGCCTGCCCTTAGTCAGGAGGAGCCACCAAGTTACAGCAGTGGCTAACCTGACCTTTTTGACATAATGTAGCATAAGAGGCTCTTTGGTTTAGGCTGTGACAAATTAAAGGTGTTACTGAAATGAATAGCAATTAATTTTACTTCGACTTCCAGCCTGTAGTCAGCAAATAATGGTTTTGTCTCTAATAATTTGGTGGGAATGATTTCTTTTTACATAACTCCTGTCATCCAGAAGCATCCCAAAGTGCTCTATAGCCTAATTTACTGACTACTCCGAAATTGCTTCCTTCAGTAGCAAAATGCAGCTTTGGATGAAAGGTGGCAACTTTGTGCTACAGCTCAAAATCTACTTGCTGAAGACAGATGGGAAATGAAAGTGGCACTTATGAGGTGCTGGGGAGAACCATCTAGTCCTGGTGAATGAGAGTTTAGCTTCAGCTAATATGCTTGTAATCTGCATTGTACAAACTTCTAGATGAAGAGGAAAACCTTAGAAGGGGTTTGTGGAGTGACAGGGCAAAGCTAAGGGACGATAAGGTTCTGCATGCAGGAGTATCTAAGTTGTGGAATGGGAAACTGGGTCAGGAAGTCTGCTTTCTGAGAGAGCCCATATCCTAGCAAATAAAATTATGAAATCCTCTCATGGAGGAAGTCTCATACTACAGTGTCATATAGATTTGGCTCATTTAACTTATTCTTAACTTACAAAGTTTCTAATTGGAATATTCAAAGGTGAGAATTATACAGTGTCTGTTGAGAAAAACACAATATAAATACTGAAATTCACAGATTTATTCTTAACAACAACAACAACAACAAAAGTGTGGGAATTTAGATTTCTGTTCATCATACTATAAGATTTTGATGTCAGTGGGGAATAATGGAAACGAAAACCCGCTATACAATTGTGAAAAGTTTATAGTTTCTTTATGGCCTGGGTTTGGAAGATGAAGGAACTACACAGTGCAAGTTTCTTCTTGACCAGTTTGTTGTAAAGGTCTTCTGCACAGAGAGAAGTATGACCTCATGTAGAATACAATAAGTTCCATGTATAATACTGAATTAAAAGATGTTTTAACACTTTTAAGATAAAGACAGGACATAAGAGGGGAAGATACAGATGAGAGTGTGAAAGGTCCTGTGATTGCATCTCCAATATTTTAAGCCTGGAATTTTATTATTTGTTGTGTTGTTACGCATTTCAATAAAGAGTTGCTCTAGTGTTAACAGAAGATGTTTCAAAGCCAGCAACTTACCAGATAGTACTGTAATAGTAATGCTTGGTTGGTTGTTTTTTAATTTCAATGCTTGGTTTTATTTCTGCCTTTTTTGAGACAAATATTCCAAGGTTTTCTGTAAACTGTCTTGATGGATGAAGAACCTTCATGTTTCTATTTCACATGTAGTCAGACTATCATGGGATGGCTGAGGCTGTAAGGAACCTCCTGAGATCACCTAGTCTCACCCCTTGCGCAGGGCATGGTCAGCTAGAGTAGGTTGCCCAGGGCTGTGTCCCATTGTTTTTTTAACATATCCACAGGTGGATACTCCACAAGCTTTCTTGGCAACCTGTTCTAGTGTGTGACAACTGCGGCAGTAAAAATGTGTTTTCTTGTGTTTAGATGGAATTTCAATAGTATTCTCCACCACAAAGAGAACAAATGTTCTTTAAGTATAATATTCCTTTGAAAAATGGAAATAATTACTTCTGTTCTAGAAAAGGTCAAGTGAATTCAAAGGAAGTTTTTTTCCTTTTTACTCAAACCTGAATGACTTTTTTGTATGAATTGAAAAGTTGTTTTAGGAAATAAGAATAAAAACTCCATGGGAAGTATCTTAGACAGGATTTCAGCGCTTCAAGAATACAACTCAAATAAGAGTAACTTAAAACATTATAGGGTAAGAACAAATTCTAGTGTTCTTTTGAAATAATTCACTCTACAGGAGAACAATAAAATAGACTGCAACAGTGTTCAAATGTGGAGTCTTCCCTGAGAAATGAACAGCAACAGTGATAAAATCTCAATCGTTCTAAGACTGGCTATGCCTATCATGTAATAAGGGTGTTTGGAAGCCTGCTGAACTACTTTGAAAAGTTCCAGGAGCCAAATAAGATGTTTTTCTATTATATGATCTGCCAGGACCGACTGCAAAGCTTCTCAGAAAAATCTGCTTGTTTTGTTGCCTGAAAATACATTATAGATGTTAAGTGTTGTTATCAGGTTTGTAAATACTGGTTTCTGTGAATTTTGTTTTTTGACTCATACAGTGCTAGAAGACTGTTTGAATTATTGTGTCTCTTTGGAGCACCAGTTTTGGCAGCAGTGAATACACCAGTGAGTGTAATCTTCAATGATATCTTGATTTTACCTTGTGACCAAGTGAAAGAGTGCATGAAAAGGTGTGTGGTAGAAAATAATGTGTAACATTGGGTGATGGACAAGACAGCATGAGAGGCAATTTCATCATAGATCTATTCAATATCAGTGTCAAGGGAAAGACCACATGTGACAAGCCTACATCTAAATGAATTCAGAGTGCTAGAGTGATTCTACTTCTTTTCTGTGTCTTTGGACAGCAGTCTTTCAAACTTAATTACCTGCAGTTAGGCCGATTAAAACAGCTACAGAAAATAAGTAGCATGGTGGTTTGGAAGCTTTGAGGCTTGTATCTATTATCCCTGAAGACTTTTTTATTATATTTTTCCTGTTCACTTTCATCAGTCCCATAAACAGTTGCTAGAACTCCCTGAACAAGACATTTACACGAGGCCCCCAAACAGGTTATTTATTTATTTATTTAGTTAGTGTTTACCTAGGTTTTCCAATTATGAAATGGAAGATAGAGTTACTTAAAGAAAAACCCAAACCCCCACACCATCTGGACTGAATCAGGAATTTGTCAGTTTTACCCTTCTAGAAAATAATTTTATATTTTTCTTTGAAAACCTGTTCAAAGAGAAACTGACCTTTCTAGAGAAACCAATTATGTTTAGAAACCCGAGCCAATATTTGGATACTCTAATAGTTCCAATTGTTAAAAAATGTTTTGGTAATATTGACCCTTCTGTAACGCACTGCCAACTGCGGGAGCTGGAAGGCTTCATATTGACTTATAACAGCTGAAGTTGCACAAAATTATGCATTGTGTTGATTTTCATTATCATATTTTATGTGGGTGGTTTTTTCCCCATCAAAAATCTCAAGTAAATAAAACCCAGACCAAGATAGTTTTGCACACAAAATATGCAAAGATTTGGAGTGGACATTTTATGTTTATAAGCAAATAAAATTTCCTTGTGAACTGTTACGTAATATAAAAGCCTTCTGACTTAGAAAGCAAACTGGATTACACTTTCTAATGTATTTTTCAGTAACGTTTAAAAACTGGTTCCTTTTCCGAATGATGCAATAAAAAACATCAAGGCACATCTTCTAGAACATGAATTTTAATACCTCTGCAAAGTTTTGATGTTACAGATTCAGATCATTATTCTTTGCTTTGAACGCAGATTGCTTTTACCTAGTCTTGCAGGATACCGTTACTCTTATGGGGACTTCTAACAAAAGTAATAGAGAGACAATGTATGTCCAAGAGGAGAAAAATGATTTTTCAAAATAACAATTTAGAAGAATTCTTTGTGGTATCAGCAGTGACCATACTTAAAGGCTTGTATTATTTATTCTCCCTGTTACAATTTACTTAATGAGACTCCAAGCCAGCATGAGACACATGCAAAATGTGGGGAAAAATAAATAAATAGGTGAGTTCCCCAACTAAACCTGTAGCTCTAAAACAATAAGTACAAACCTCTCTCACTCATTCTTCAGCAAGACTCTAAAATGTGTGTAGGACAGTTCTAGAGAGAAATATTCCCAGTATTCATCATCAGGGTCTTTTTTACACAAAATTTTCCAAATATAGTGAGAGAACTCAGTGGGAGAAGGGACAGTAACTGCTCTTGGAAGTGCCTAGAGAAGGTACCCTGCTAGTTCTTTCTTTGAAGAAGTACTTTATTTCACCCACTTTGCCCACTTTCTAACCTTTAGCGTAAGAGTTGGGACCTTCTTTAAAATGAGCTATGAATAGCAATAAAAACATATCGAATAGAATTTGCAGTGTATATCCATTCTCAAACTGTTCCTTTCACCATGCCATTGCCAAGCCTTTAGAAATGGCTAACATCTGTTGCATGTTTATTCTCTTCCTTACACCCACTGGGAAGAAGGGTGTGAAGTGAAATATTTATTTGGTTGTGTATTATTAAATTTATCCTGCATACATTTACTCTAAGTTTGTTGTATGAAGCAGTGTCAAAGAAGTGGGTTTTGAAATTGAAAGCTCAATCTGTTGTTGCTTTTAGTCCTTTGAAAGATCTCTCCATGGACTTTGTTCCTGGAGAAAGCTCATCAGGGACAAACCTTTACCTGCAATGTAGACAGTTTAATTGAACGTTTAAGCTAAGAAATACCTGTTTGTATCAAATACTGTCATAGTCAGTGAAATGACTGATAATAGCACAAATGCTCCAGCCAAGAGAATTAAAAAGAAAAGGCAGCATTGCATGATAACTTGAATAAGATTTATACAGATATAACCCCTAATATAACTAAACTCCAAATTATTCTAAAAATAAGCAGAAGAAGGAGGGAAAAAAAATCTTAATGTTGGAAAGGCAGCCCTAAAAACATATTCAGCAAAATATTCTATTCAGTGGTATATAAACCCAATGCTTTTCAAAAAGTTGCATTTTTTAAAAGTATTTGCTATTTAAAAGAAAAATTTGTGTATCTCATTGAAAAATATTCAGTGCACAAATACCAAAGTAAATTTATAAATACTACTTTTAAATACCTGATTTCAAAGAGAAAACAGATAAAAACAAATAAATCATTGTAATGAGATTAAAAGGCAAAACGCCTGGGAAGGCTATTTATAATGCAGGATAGAACAAAGAGCAAGACTTTCCTTAAAAGATTAGTATAAACTGTAATTCCAGTAAAACTGAAAAATATTGCTGCTGAAAAGCTAATGGGTAAAATTCTGTAAGAGATATTGTAACTCCTAACAAAGCAGCTAAGAGGACAGAAGCAGAATAACATTTCTGTTTCTCCAGGCTTCATTAAACAAGCATTAAAAGCCTCTTAGCACAGTCTGGCAGGAATAAAAAATGGTTGTTCAAATAAGTGAAATCACATCCTCATAAACCCTTGAGGTGATACAAGGTATGAAACAAAATGGAGGTTTTCTGGTCCTTTTCATGATAAATCATTATCTGCACCGCAATGATGGTAATTTGGAAAGTATGGAGTAGGGAGATATTTTCCTTTCAAACGAATATGAAGTATGACCTATGCCTAAGGGAAGGAAGAAAAATGGCCAATGAACCACAGTAATTTTATTGCTGAGTCTCTCACTGAAGTTTCAACTGAGCATTGATCAACAGGATGCTGAAAAACAACATAACCCAAAGAGGTTCATACCCAGACTCTGGGCTTAAGAAAATCTCAGTCTCAGCTTGTGATTTTAAATTAAAGAAGAGTAGCAAGGGGCAGAAAAGAAAGAAATCAAGAAGCTCCAAAGTCCCCTCCAAGAATTTCCTTTTTGTATTCACTCTGAATACCTTCATTGCTATTATACAGGTGGAAAAAAATGACAGACAAGATGAGAGAGATTTATGAAGTAAAACAATTTGCCCTGCCCCAGAAACACATCTTGCTGTGGAAAGTACTTACCCAAATTCAACAGAAGCTTTTCCAATGATTCTGATGCCCTTTACCTTGGGTATAAAAAGACAGAAGCTGGTCTAATAGACTTTCTTGCACTTTTCTTGTCAACTGGAAGCAACTTTACTCTGTTTTTTATGATGTTCAAAGACTACATTATCATATGTGAACATCTAAGTCATGCAGTCATGAGAATGATTTTTTTGAGCACAGCTTTAATTTAACTTTATGACCTCAAGCTTTCAGACATCCTCCGTCAATGAGCCAGAAGATGTGTTTGGAACATCAAACCCCCTTAAGTAGATGCTCCTTTGCCATCAGAATCTGGGAGGTGAGCAACACACTGCTTACCAACATTGTTAAGAGACCTGTTAGCTAAGAGCAAGTATCAGAGGACTGAAATGGGGCAGAGGACAAGGTGATGCCTTTGATAAATATTTGATGAGGATGTGAGACTATTTCCATGAGATTACTGGCTGCTTGATCCTTTATCTGAGTAGTAGTGTCACAATAATACTATTAGTTTAGCTGGGATTCGATTGGCATAGTTTGGCCTTGCTTTACTGGAATCTCCCATTTCAGCTGGATGCAGCCAACATCGCATGCCATTTGCATGTGAGGGAATCCCTTTGCAGCCAATGGAGGGAAATGGGCACTTCTAGAACATAAAGCATTTTGCAGTCTCCAGTTTTTCTATCAATGCAGAGACTCAATCATGACCTTATGGTTTTTTTTTTTGAAGTACATTAGTTCATCCTTTGTTGCTAACATAAATGCAATACTACAGTCATATTTGAAGCTTGACACCTAGCTGGTGACGTTAATTATTTCTTTTCCTGCCAGTACCCAATCTGTTTAATTTTGTACTCCTATTTTTCTGGGCACATTAAGAAGCACTTCAAAGAAGCTCTTTCTTTGCTTTCAAAGGATTCTTTTGAACCTATATAAAGGGTAAGCTATTAAGTTGTAGATTTTGTGCATAAAACCATATTTATAGAGGCCTAATCTTTATCTTTGCATCCTTCAGACTACTTATCTATCATTGTTGTGTCATGCACAAATAGGCTGCCTTGGATGTGATGTTGTCAGGAGTTATTAACCTCTGCCATTGAATCTCTCTTAGTTGTTTCTCAGTCGATTGTTGCATAGCATAATACATAGAAAACTGTGTGTAAAATATATTGATTGCCATAGGAAAATAACTGCACTTAGCGCTCAAAACTTAGTTGGCTTATATTTAGAAAGGAAAGCCTGAGAGATTATTTTTGTCTGAAAGTTTTTATCAAAGCTCTCTTTACAGATATCATTCTTCTATTAGAAACATCAGAAATCTGTAATAATAAATTATAACTTCAATTCCTATAGTGTTCTCATTAATGAGGAATCTGTACACAGGATTTCAGTGCAGATGGACCCATACCAATATGATTTTTGATATATCATTGAAATGGGGCATTATTTCAAAGCAGAAGTGGTCAAAGCAATGAGAGAACTTAATAAATAGTGAAGAACTGATTATTTCTATCTGCTCTGCTCCAACTCCTTTCAGCTCTGGATGGGTCTAAGAGATGTGCTTCGCGGTTGTGAGGTCGATGTGGACTGGCCATACTATATTACACTTTAATGGTACATTTGATTTCAGGTTAGAGAAAAACCAAGAATAACATATTCTTGACACAATAGTGCTCTTCTCTATTTCCATTATATGGAATAAAAGAAGTGGCCAATTTTTGGAAGAGCTTCTCATCTTCTCTGCTTGGTAAAGACGCATATCTCTAAAGAGCATTTATAGACAGTATGACCAGATAACCGGCTCACCACTGATTCCTTTTCTGGATGAATATAGGGAGTAATGTGCTTGCCATAGCCAGAGTTGCTGGAGAAGTGCAGTGCCATGTTCTGTATCAGTGCAGATTTGAGAAGATGCAGGGGCTTAATGTTGGTAAATATTAAGATGGTAAAGACCTCTATAACTGAGGAGGGGTCATGTGCTATTAAGGCAATTTCCTAGCCATCTGAAGAAGGTGGGAAGTGCTGCCCATTTGTGTTGCTCTGTGGGAGCTTAGGGTGAACTGGGAAGTCAGAAGCACCTCCCAACTGCTGTTTTGATTGGCTGATACACTAATTTAGGTCCTATTGTTGAACATAGGTCCCCAGTTGAACAGTATATTGTATCTAAAATAACTGGAGTACTGTAAAAGAAGATATTGCTAGCTGATGTAGGACGGTTACAGCAATATACTATTTCTATACATGCTTGATATTTGCTCTGCTCTTTTAAACTACACATATTCAAATTAAAGATACTACTCAGTCTGAAGCTCTGCATAGCTTCTTTCTTATCTCAGTTAGATTTGCATTGTAGATACGTAGAAAAAAAAATAATCCCAAATCTAATGGAAAATAGCATGCACCTGCATCATGGTAGAATTCACATTGATTTAAATAATTGATAAACCATTACTTTATCACTTTGCAGTTAGTGGCAATCTGGTCTGTGATTTTATTTTTACTTCCCCTTCTATATTTATATCTCAGTTACAAGAATAGTAAAGGCGTGTGTATGTAGCAGGGGATAGAACTAGGGAGAGACAGCTTACAAAATCACACAAACCCATTATTTTAAAAACAGTTTCTATCAATTCTAGAAGACATTAAAGAGGAAAGAAGTGAAGTTAACCAGTTATCCATCAAAACTACTGTAGTGGAATAAAAAATTAATGGTAGAAGAATGCCATTTGCACATAAAGGTCTTTATAAATAGATCAGAGATAGAGGAAGGAAAGGAAGGAAACTATGATAGCTCAGTGGAAAAAACAATGTATTTTTTTTTTCTATTTTGCTTAGAAAGTGAAAAGAAAGTTCTGCCATATTTATTTGTGACTCTTTACACAGTTTGAAAGATCTTTTAGCCCCCAAACAAGGCATTCAATTATTTTTGAACGATGCAGCAAGATGTAGACCAGGAAGAGTGAAAGAATAAACAAAAGGAAGATGTGCCATGAACAAGGCTTGTGGTGAATAAAATAGGTGTACATTCTATCGTGAACTCTAGGTGCCAATTTATAGCCTATCTGGTACCAAAGAGCTTCGTTATCTCTGTGCTTTGATCTCTGCAGATGTGCAGACTCCAAGTGGAAGGATTACAGACAGATTAAGACATTCTGCACAAAGCTCACTATGGGTTTGGAGTCTTTTTATTATTATTGTAATTTCAAAGAAGGAATTTTAAAGTTGTCTTAAGTACAGTTTCTTTTAAAAGAGCTAGAGGAAAAAAAAATCAACTTTTTAGGATGACATGGAATAAAATAATAAACACTCATTACGTTTATACTAATGCACATGTTGCTTAGGAATCAAGAAGAGGATGCATGTACAACTAGGACAAATTGCACCCCACACTGTGCAACACAATTTTTCAAAGTGTGTTTTGTTTTCTTGTTTTTCTGGATTAAATGTTGCCTAGCTGCATAATGCCAGAAACTGCATGGGAGGTATGGGCAGAACTTGGCAGGATTTGAGCTAGGGGAAGAGAGATTTTAGAATTGTTTTCATTGCAAACCTTTCTATACAGAATGAGAGGAAAACCCAGTGATGCTGAATGTTCCTAGCCACAGAAATGGAAACTATTTCATGACAGTTAAGACACTGGCTTTACAAACACTGCATAAAAGGCAGGTGGTCCCATAGTAGTTATACTGAGAAATAAAATGATTCAATCTTGAAAGAGCTTTTCATTTTTTTTTTTTTTGTTCTAGCCACCCGTGAGAGTGGTAATAAGATCTCCAGGGCTAGGTCTTTTGAAATTGTTTTTAGAAGTAGGTTGTAATTTGAAGAGAATAAAGCTGCCAAAACATTCTGATGCTTCGGCTGCTGAATATTATTTGTTCCGTAGTCCCATGAAGTCTCTAGGCAGTCTTGAGGGCTTCTGATGCTGTTCCCCTGTGCTCTTTTAGAAGTAATGCTGTTGCCAAACTATGAACTGTACAGAAGCCCATAGTTCATGTCACATAAAGTCATTGACAGGTCTGGAGATGAGTGACTTACAGCCTGAGTTTGTAAAGATTTGTACATTCTCTTAAACCTTGAACCAGAGTGAGAGTGCTGCCAACGACTGAGCTGCCTTTTATTTGAAGTTGTGCATTATGTCATATTGAATCCTAATCTAGATAAGAGATTAACCCATTCTTGCTTTGCAGTGTTGAATTGCTCTTGAAGTCAGAGAATGTGTGAGTTTTTCAGATCTTTTTGCTGAAAATAGGTGGTCCAGCAGGTTGGGCTGGTAGTGTTAATGACCACAATTGGCATCTTCCCAGTAGATTTTGCCAAGGCACTTTTGAATTACCTCTTGGTTATCTGATAAGAGAATGTTGGGTTTACTTTTCATGAATTTCTGTTTGGCTATTTTTTGTTTGCTGGAGGCTGTTCAGTGCAGGGCATGTCTGCACATTTGCAAGGAAGGCATTTATGAAATCGTAAAAAACAAAAGAAAGGGATCAGGTTTCACTGTAATGTTAAAAACCTGCATGGCTTTCAATAGGCACTCAGGAAGGGCTCATTTGCTAATGTCAGGATAATTTTTAAGATAACAAAGAATTTCACAATTCACAATTTGTGGTAAGACAGTGATGCACTAACCTAACAGGGATTCAGAACCTCTTGACAAAAGCAGTTGTGGTAGGATTTGTCAGCTCTGGAAAGAAACCCAATCAAAAGTGACTGCTGGAGTATTTTGGCAAAGAGGAGATACTGCTGAAAACAAGTCTACATTCTAAAACTTCTAAAAAGCTTTCCAGTTGCCAGGAATGATAATTAGATTAAGCTATGAAGGAGTATTTTTTGCCTTTAATGACCCCATTCAGAGTGAGTGGACTGTCTGACTTTGTGATATGATCCTGACTGGTGTTGAGTAAGGACAGCTGGAAAAAACCCTGCTTTTCATCTTGACATCAGTTTTTCTAGCTAATATTTCCTTTCCTGTTTTTTTATAGAAATGGGATGTGTGTTTCAATTTGGCTATCTATTTTGCTTGCGGCAGCTTTTTATGAATATGATACAATGTCAGGCATTTCACACTGAATGTGCTTTGCATATGCTATGCCCTTGAATTTGGGCTCCCATCCTTCCCCTAAGAAGAAGAAGAAAAACTCCACACAACCCACCTCTTGTTCTGAAAAACTCTTTTCAGGAAACTTGAAAGGCTTTTAATTCTGCATGGGCTCTTTCCTCCCCCCTTTCTTTTATTTCTTATTTCATAGCCATCAATGCCACAGCACTCCAATAAGTATTTCTAAAAATAAAATCTGCAAATTACAGGCCTTGGTTTACCACAGTGTTGCAAACTGTCATTAACAGACAGTTTTCAAAAGCCACTGGCTCTGAAAGCTGTGAGGTAGCGTAAGTCCATAGAACTGTATTGTTCTCTTCCAGCCCTCCCAGTCACTGTGTATTTTAACTAGTTAGGGGTTTTTGTTTGTTTATTGTTTTGAGGGTTTTTTTTAATACTTACTTGTTGCTTGAAGACGCTTTGGTTTTGTAAGCAAAATGAATTGATGTCTTGTATATCACTCCCATCTTTTTCCAGAGAATCTATGACTTGAGGGATGAATAGTCCTCAGGATATGCTCTTATTACAACTTCAGTGAAGTTTTGGCATCTTGTGCCTACTGAGTCTAAGTGATCAGGTTCACACACAGAGTAGCATAGCAGTGGAGTGTTCCTGCCCTTGTCCCACACTATGAAATCTGTCATGGGGTGATGCAGAGCTGGGACAGAGATCATAAATGTACTTTTCTGTATGCCCTTCTTTTCCCCACCCTATATGTGATTCACATGCGAATTACTCATAGGCTACTTTTCAAGGCTTCTCTATAAAGTTGGCTGACTTAACTAATTTGACTTATCTAAGTAAAGGTCTGGGTATACTTGAAAATGCAGGTTTGGTTACTCCCAGCTAAAAATTACTTTGCCAAATTGCTCTTTAGCTTGGCATTAAGATCACCTGCTACTGTTTGGCAGGCAACCCAGTGAACTAGTCAAGTGCTGGGACTACGATTGGAAGAGTTTCAGAGAAGCCATAGGAGCCATCCATAGGAGCCCTTTGAATTCAAGAACATTTCCAAGATGTAAACACCCTTGTCCATACCCTGGTTTATATACAGCTCACACAGTCCTAGAGATCTTGTTGCTTTCACATCCCATCTACCACCACCTGCCAAGGAGTATCAGAGCCTTGGGATGTGAGGGCAGATGGTAAAACACTGCTGACATTAATTATACTGACCAGCAAAATTGGACATGATATTGAAACTCCTGCCTTGAAGACTTAGTCTCTACATGCAATAAGTCCTGTGTTTTGTGCACCTAACCCCTCTCTCAGTGTACAATTTGCATGTCATTTTTTTAAATTGCAATTTCTTCTTTGTCAAATTTTACACTTCTGCAGCTGCAGTCATTCTCCTGGAGGTGTCCCTGACCTAAACTGAGGAAAACACTAAGAGAGGACAAGATAGCTTTTAATACTAACTAAACTGTGAAGAAATTAAGATTTAATATGGGACATGGGCACCTAGTTTAAAAGCCTAGATCCCTGAAGCATCTATTCAGTTGCTGCTGTGGTACTCCAGCAAGAGGAAGTATGACACCCCCAAGACCAAAAAGAACCAAGCAAAATCTAATGATTTTGTGCCTCCATGTACCAGCATGGGAGGACAAGAGTTTGTGTGAATGCTTTTTTTTTTTCTTTTTCTTTTTCTAATAACCATCTGTTTTATCAAAAATATATGGCCTTCCAGAATTTAAGAGGCAGTTCCCCTTCCCAAGTGACTGCCTAACTGCTAAACTAGAGCACTGTCCTTTTCTGGAAGAGTGGAATGTGTGTATAGTGCATACAAGTCTTGGTATCATCAACTACTGATGTACCTTGTTGTCCAGGTCTAGCACTTGCTTGTCTTCCTCAGACTAGGTTCAGACCTAGTTCAGGGAGAGGAGGGAATTAAGGTCAAGTCTCTTGTATAAAGCCATAGATTTAACCATTGACATATAGAGTACGCTTTATAGGTGATTTCCATTTTGTTTTCTACCATATTCTGAATGAAAGGCTGTGACCCTTACAGCTGTCTCACTAGCTCTTTTGTTAGTTTGTTTTCTAAATGAAGGGCTCTTTAAATGTTTATTTTCAGAAGGAACTTTGAAGCTGTGAGTCCTGAATAGACGTGTGTGTGTCATTATAATGACATGAAGATGCTTGTTTTGATAAGAGCATGGTGTACAAACTAGTCCTTGTTCTAACCTTTTCTATAGACAATGCTTAGTCAGCTGGTGAGACTTATCCTCTATTATAGGAAATGTGGGTGTCTAATGCAAGGCAATTCAATTCACTATTCAGCCAGGTTGCTTCAGCATTCAGAATATTGATGCCGAAGTCTTTTTGTAGATCTAGGTCTTATTCTTAATTGGTCAAAGACTGTAGAAAATAAAATGCAAATAGGGATCAATTTGAAAAAGCAAACTAAAATTTATTCTTTTTTCAAACTTAACTTTTTTGAATAAAAAAAATTATTGTTTGATAAGTAGTTCTTATTAATTGAATTATTGTGAACCCTTACTACTAAAAAAAATGAGGAGTGGGTGATGAAATGTTATAATATACCAATCATTAGACAAACTATTTCCCTTGAGGGCTTTCCAAGTAGTCTTACTCCAAGAGGATACTGTGAAATATGTCTATGTACTTTATCAGTGTGTCATTTTACAGTCCCTAGAATATATTTCTTTAGAAATACCATTTAGTGATGAAAACTAGAGGGAAGAAGCATTCTCTGACATTGCTTCTTGAACTGTGTATTTTTTGTCATAACACAGAAAAAATTACTTGGCTTTTCTTTGGAGTGCCCACATTAGTATTCAGTGGGACTACTAGCTATGTAATGCTTAATCAAGTTTCAGAATTTTACTTAAGAACACATGGGGTTTTTTTAATTAAACTTTTTATTAAAACTATGTTCCAGTTGTAATGTTTTTAATTGTGTAGAGGTTGATTCATATCTACCTGCACATACATAGACTTCTGTATAGATAATAAGTAGCTACACAAGGTCATACTGAAATAATACAATCGATACAGGTAGAACAACTGTATTATGAAGGTAATGATTATGTGATTCGTTTAGCTATGTTTGAGTTTATGAATATCTAAAGCAAACAGATACTTCCTAATTTTGTGATTTGAACATCGAAACATTTTAAGATATAATGGATATTATAGTACAGGATGCCATTTAGTTTGAATTAGCATCTTTTAACATAATATTTTTATTCCAGTAGATCAATAAATTGAACACTTACTTCTCTTTAGCATGAATGATTCTTGGAAATTTTAGGAAAATTGACAGTATGAAAAAAATTGTAAACTTCAAAGGCTACACTGCAATAAGAAAGATGACTTGAGTACATTTCTGATTAGACTAAAAAGATATCTGAATGTTGATGACTGATTTTACATTAATTTGAGAATGAGAACAGAGTAATTTGATACATTTAATTTATTAAAAATCGCTTAGCCTTAAAAATGAAAATTTAAAATTCACTCACTAGAATAAGTTCAGTATGGTAGTTGGAAAAATTAGAAATGATGAAGCTTCAGATAAGAGCTTTAGAGCACAAAATACAATATACTGAGCCTGAAAAACTATGCTCAGGATAGAATTTAACAAATATCTGTTGGGAATTTGGTGATGCCTTCCTAAATGCAAACTCTCTAATTTCTTGTTCAACTCCAGGTGTTAATCATACATATAAGACAAACAAGAAAGAAGTGCCTAAAACTCAAGTGGGGAGATGTTGTAGTACAATATCTGAAATTACCTCTGACTTGATGAAAAATAGATGCAGCAGTGTGACTTGAAAATTTCTATTTTCAGAATGTTTCCCTTTATGATTTTTGCATGAAAGTCTTGAAGACTTGGAATGAAGTGTTGAGATTTTTCTTGTGTGAGATAAAAGGCTTGTAAGCATAGAATGGTTTTCTATTCTCCCATGTGTGGGGCTGTTGAAGCACAGCTGGAGCTGCAACACTATAGATAGCTAGCCCAGAGAAGTCATGTGTGAACACAGAAGATGAAGAAAACTCAAGTTCTTGGAGTTCTGCTGGACTTCAGTAAGTATAGCAGCTTCTTTTCACCATCCACTTGAGAAAAGCTGTAGACTCCCTATTAGTGATCTATGGTGCAATGCACAGCTTGTGCTAACAAGTCACAGTAGCTGTGTTGGTAGTGGACATCTCCGTTGCCTCTCATCACCCTTAATATGACTGTAATGCTAAGGGCAGCTGAACATGTCTCTTATTCCTCCTCCCAACTGTACTAGACTTAAAAATAAATAAATTTTAAAAACAGAAACAAAAACAAAAGCAAAATACACACAAAAAAATCCCAGCATGAGGCCTCTATAAGGCTCCAAACATCAGTCCTGGTCTACTTTCTGAGAGTTAGAAAGACATTCATTTCACTCCAGCACAGAAGATCTTCTTTCAGCAAGGCATTCAAAAGAATATCAAAATCAATTTCTGTCTGTTAACCACTCCTGGTTCTGCCAAGCACAGTATCCAAAGAAGCAAGGGCATCAGCAGGGCTTCCTGAGAAGGTTAGATAACTACAGGCAGAAAGCAAAAATCGGCAGGTTTCTGAAGGCTGGCTCGCTGGTACTGAAATTAAGGATGAGGCTTCTCTTCTTTCACAGGGTAGAGGTGTCCATCTATGTGTGAGTAGACTTCTTTGCTATCCTTAACAAAATAGATATCCAGAATAGATACGTGATCTGTAGTAGGTTGATTTTTTTTTCTTTTTGGTTTTATTTATATCTTTATTTATTCATATATCTACGTCTTGCTACTGTATCTTTAAATACTTTGGTTTCCAGTTTTGAATCATCAGTTTACACTTATCATGATGCGTGTTGGGATTATAGAGGTACAAATTAGTGTTTTCTACATTTCTACACCGTGAAGTTTGAAAACAAAGTGGCCTTTTCAGAGTGGGGAAAGACTGGGAAAGTCCTGTATTCTTGCAGATTACTGACTATTTTTATTTATTATTTGTAATAACACTAAAGAAGCAATAATGTTTCTCTTTATTTTATTTTGTTAGATTATTATCAGTTCTGTTGTCCTTCATCTGTTCTGGTCTCCCTTGTGTTCTCCTCAATTATGTTGCCTGTTTTCAACCGTTGATAAATAAATTAATGTGTATTTTCAAGTTGTGTGAGTTCCTCGCTCTCTTATATGCCTGATCTTTTAAAAGAATTGTGGTAGCCCTGGGTATAAAACCAGGGATTTGATGAATTCCTCACAAAATGTCTTATGTACCAGATGTAGTATGATGATGATTTCAAAACTTTTTCAGTTTTGTCCATGGAATAAAATAGTGCAGTATCTACTCACCTTAAGTATACACTTATGTAAATGGAGATAAAAATCACACCCAAAAGCTTCAGTGTTTACATGTTTAATTTTGTGATCTGTACTGAGTCAAAAACGCTAATGAAGATTTTCCAACAAGTGTATATTCTTCAGTTTATCTAGAATACTGTGCAGTCATAATCATCAAAATATGGTAGATCTTAAATTTCATTACGATTATACAGTACAAGTAGCAGGATAGCTTGTCTCAATTATTTGAGAAGGTGGGAATGACTTGCCAGTCCATGTATTCATTTGTAGCTTCCTCATGTGTCTGTGGAGGACCATTTCACCTGGTGCCACTCTGAAATGAACTCAGTTCTTTTTCTGTCTTTCTCTATCCTGCTGAAATGCATCTCTGTCTGGACAGCAGGTTAGCCGAGCACTTCTATGGGCAAGGAGCTAGCAAGACCATCTAAATCCTTTTGAAAGCAGTGGGATTTTTTTTGTGAGGGCTAAGTCCTAAAAGTGTAGTTGGATGTACTCAAATACGTGAATACATGATTTACTGTATTTGAATTATACACATTTTTCCCAAAGCTTTATGTAGTGATGTGCAAAGAGTATAAGTGATGTAGATTTCTGAATATATAAACAGATTATTTTCTTGATCACTGATGTTCGTTTTCTGGACTGCCAGTTTTTTTTTCTGGAAAAAACAGTAAGTACATTGGGAAAAAAAAACAAACAACAAAACATGCTAGGTTAAAATAAATCCTCTTAATAATCTTTTCACAGTATATCCTACTGCTGATATACCAGAGAATGTAAACTTATCAGTGATTTTCAAAGCTCACAGATTTAATTTTCTAGAACTGATGGCTTTAAAAGCGTAGTTTATATCAGTCCAATTTTAACAAAGGCTGCTTACTCTAGTTTCAAAAATGAATTCATCAGTGATGCTGTGTTAAAAGTGAGTCAAGGAGAAAAATGTTGTGGTGATAATTCTCTCTCTTTTTTCCCCCTAAAATTAACATGTATTTGATCTTTAAAATTTTCCTTTATGACAGAGGGAACTGTTCAAAGCAATAATATCTACAACACAATGCATCCTTACGCATTTTATTGCTCACCTGACAGCAGACAAATATCCAGCATTCTTATTTTAGTTTTATACTTAATTGTAAAACGATCTTACTTAGATACCATTGGTGATATCTTCAGATGGTCAAGCCCCTTTACCTTCTTTCAGTTGTTACTTTTTTCTACAAAGTGGGAGAAAAATCCATTATTTTTTTTTAAAGTGAAAGGCAGTTAAAACAAAGCAGAGGGTTAGCTCATTTCCCTTTTCTTCTCTTTGCAGTTGGTTCAAGCTTTTAGATCAAAGTTGGTAGGAAAATGTCACAGGACAGATGGATCTTCACAGTTCTGGTCCCCAGGTTATCTACAACAAGAGACATGGGCCCACTGACACTGTTGTGCTTGTTTTTACAGAATTCATGGAGGTGGTGTGTTTTTCATCTCATCTGATGTGCAGTCAGCACATGGCTGCAGGTTATTTTTGTAGGCCAGTTCCACATACTGGATCTTAAGTCATCCCTAAGCTGTCCAAGGATATCAAAGATATATAACTCCTTCCCAACACCTCAGATACATGTACCTTGGTAGAGCTTTTAAAATCTTGAAAAGTACTTAAGCTCTTTGCGGTAGTTTTTTCCCCACTCGTTTCTCTTTTGTTTTGAGAGTGCTCAGTGTAGCAGAAGTGGCACTGCTGGTGATGAATGCTTAAGGTAGAAACAGGTGGTGGTGGAAATCTCACAAGAGCAAATTTTCAAGTGTTTTCTGGTATAATATTTCAGATCTGGGATAAGTTTAGAAATTCAGGGCAAGCAATGTTCCCACAGTAGTATATTCCTATGGAAACATTTTTATTTATGGTTATTTGGATAAAAGAATAAAACAAGAAATACGGTAACACAGGACTTAAATGAGGAGGCTGTTGATTTTCTGTGTCATGACAGCTCTCAGAGTAGCTGCACTTGCTCCATGGTTATTCATATTTATATATAGGTCTTTAGATTTTTTTCTTTATCAGAAATTCAAGGATATTGTTGTTTGTACCAAGATCCTAATCCCACAAATGCTGTCTATATGCTGCTTAAGTAGAATATTTTAATATTTCCATTTAAATCCACTGAATTACTCATGGTGGTGAACTTAACCACAGGTATGCATCAGTGGAAGCAGGCTAAATCTGAGTTACCAGGAAAAAAAATGTTGATAAAATATTTTGACTGAGTACAGACCAAAGAGAAGTTCATCTGAGAGGCAGAGGCTGTCATTAACATGTCAGTGTGGGAAGAGATTCATCCGCAGTGAGCCATAATACAGTTTTTATGAGCTTAGCAAATGCTGTGTACTTGTGAATGAAGGAGACATACAGTAGCTGCTGCTTCTAGTAATAGTTTGTTTTGAGATGAATGGTTGACAGAAAAAGCTCCTCCACTAATGAAGACTTAGGTCACTGGGGACCCCTTTCCAAGGCTGAGACCTTGTGGGCGGCAAGAAGGATGGGTCTTCATGAACAGATTAATAGACACTGCAGACACTTCGTGTGATTGCGGTCTAAACTTTCATATGCCAACTTGGTTTGACGGAAGTTATATATAAATTTATAGGCCTGCATGTGTTCATATTGTATATATATAAACATCATAGATGAAACCTTCCCTGTCTCTCTCTCTTTCCTCTTTCTTTTTTCTTATTTCTTTTTTCTCTCTTTTTATAGATATGGTGCTTTCAAGAACTGCAAAGGGCTTCAGAAATAATAATGACAGTTGCTGTTTCTGCTATGATACAATTTAATAATTTTTTCCACTACAGCTACTGAGCAAGTTACGCTGGGATTTAGTTTAAGGACTCCGTATACATCATTGTCTCTAGTAGACATTGCTTTACTCAATGTTCTGTAGTAAATATTTTTAGGATTTCTTGATAATTAGTTGCAAAAGCAAGTAAACTTGAACACTGTTAGTCTCTGCTCATCATAATAAAAGGTAAACAGGTATATACTGCTTCCTGTGTATTTAGAAGAGGTGAAGATTTTTAAAGAAGTTTGCACTTTTTTTTTATGTTTTGTATTGCTTGTGAAACATGCGCTTAGTTTTCAAGCAGTTCAGCTAATATTTAGAAGAATAAAGGCAACAACATCAGTTATACATACAACAATTCTAGCATTATTTGTTTGCGGAGTGGCAGCAAAAATTAAAGGTTTCCTTGTGATGTCAGAGAGCTCTGCTGCCTTTGTACTAGAACAAAATTTTTCTAAAGTCTTGCAATATTTGGATACTGAGAGGGTCTTTTTTTTTCTTGTTTTTCATTTTTTTTTTCTTTCTTTACTTCCAGCCTGCGAAGTTGTTCCTTTTATATTTTTGGCAATCAACACAAATGAAAATGGTCTCAACAAGGTCTGTTCAGCCTTGGGTTTTTTTGAGGCTCAAGCATCTTAAATAATTCAGCTCTGTGGAGCTTTTATGTAGTTAGTATGAGTCTGAAAACTCAGTTGAGACTGAAGTGTTTAGAGACCTTGTCTATCACTTTTAAGAAATTCCCTGGTGCACAGGGGGCTCCTCTTTTTTCCTTCTGTAAACACCAGATGTGTCTATTGCCTGAAGAATAGCTGCATGCAAGCCTCCCAACTTCTTTTTTTGTCAGCCACTCTGACCACCCTGGCAAGTTGGAAGCTTTTATCTGACGGTTGGATTTTCTGTTAATTTTTTAAGCTATAAAAGTTCAGAGCACGAGACTCTTGTCAGGCTTTCAACATCTGCAGTGCTATGCAGCCTGGAAAAGGCAAATCTGAGCCTGTGGAAGGAGTAACTCCATTTTTATTTTGTTTGTCTTCTCTCGCATCACTGTCACTGGGAGAATGGTGTTAATTTGGCATTTTACAGACTTAAAGCAAATATTTCCCAGTCTGCTTTGGGCTGGGGGTTGTATAGCACTGCACATTTCCTTGTTGGTTGCTTGGTATGAAGACACTAGTGTCTACAAGCCTTCTACCAAGTGACTGCTGTCCTTATGTTTCTTAATGATGGGAATATTTTTCGTGCTGCAATCTGAAAGTAATTTCCAGTCAAAACAGCATTGATTTATATTGCTTTTTGGATGCTCTTTTGTCTGGTATATGTTGTTCATTCTTACAGAACTGGTCCATCAGCTCTTACGTAAGAACCAACTTAATTTCTTACTTGCAACATTGACAAAAGTATTATGTTTTGTTGAATAGAGTTATCTGCCACATGCTGATACTTAAAAAAAACAAAACAAAACAAAACAAAAAAAAACACCAAAACCAAAAAAACCCCAAACAAACAAAAAAACAACAAAACAAAAAAGCCTGTGGCTTATTTCTGGTCATTTAATTCTGACCAGTTTAGGTTTCTTTTTTTTTTCTGTAGAAATTTTTCCTATTGTGTGACTGAGTAGTTCCGTATTTTTAGTAGTCAAATGGGAGTCTTGGGCATTAATGGAGTTTGTTCCTTTTGCTTACCTCTACACAGACATACCTATCTTCTGAGAATGCCCTCAGACACTGGCTGGAAGTGCAAACTCATCTCAATCTAATTATCCATGGCAAAGACATGCTGGCTTTCTCAGCATTGTGCTGGTGTCTCCAGTGCAATGGTAGATGAGTTTCCAAATCTTATTCTTTGTGATATGGACACTGGCTCTATCCTAGCTTGTTTTTCTACATAAGTCAGCAGTCCCTATAGCAATTTGATCTCTTCCATACCAGAACAAGTTTCTTTGACAGTAAAATGTTCTTTTTTTCCCTGTTCATTTTAGCTTCTGACCAAGAACAATGCATTAAAAAAAAATCCAAACTGTGCAGTGTTACAGCGCTTTGTGTTATATTAGAGGTTCTAGAAAGGGTAATTAATCCCAAACACTTAATTAATACTAAAATGTACTCTGGTTTTCATCTTATACTCTTTCCTCGTATTTGCTATAGTGGTAATTTAATTTAAGCTTTTTTTTCCCCAGCAAATATCAGTTGCACACAGATTTTTAAGGTCAATTTGTTCAAATAATTTCAAGTAAAGCAACAGCAACAAAGTGTATTCTGGTCTTAGTGGTTAGTCAGAGAGTAAAGTAACAACCTTAGGTTTCACCTTTGGTTTTACATTTCCACACAGATTCCATGTAAAAAATAGTTGATTTGTACAGCTCTGGTTACTTTTGTCTTTGGATGGGGATGGAACAGTATAGTCTGCTTCTGTCCTTTGCAATGCCTTGTACATACTCTTTCTAACCACACCTATAAGTGCAGATTTTATGCCATTATTCTCTGCTTCTGTCAGAGAAGTACTCTTGGCTAACTCTAAGCGGAAAATAGACGGACGCGAAGCCCCGTGATGTGTATGAATAAATAGAAAAGAACAGAATAAGGTTTCTCCTTCCCGGAGTTTATGTTTTAATAATGTTCAGGTGTTACAAATAGAACTAGTCAGCACACAGTTTGAATCTAACTGATTGTTAGTATATAGTGCTCTTTTAAATATTGCAGTCTTTTTTTTAAAGAAAGGTGAAAAAATCTAACATTGCTTGTACGGAAGTGCTTGTATAGAAGGATATGGAAAATATATGTGCTTTTTCTCAAAGGCAAAGTGTACTTCACTACTTATTGCATAGAAACACTAGCATGACTAGCATGTAATGGCTGTGTCCTACAGAAGCAGAGGAACCTGATGCAAACATTGTGTGAACTGCAGGGATGGTTCATTCTCACTTTCAGCCATATTTTTGGTTCCATCATAATGCAAATCTTCAGTGCTGTTTTTTTTCCAGAAACAGTAATGTCAACAAACTAGATACATGCATATTTTCCCTCTTGCTTCCCTGATACAAATTTACTTCCCCTCCATTTTTTTTTTTTCATTTTTCCCCCAGATTTTTTTACAGACTTTTTTAGGAGGAAGGGGGAAAGACGTTTATGATATCCATAGTATCATAAAGTTTTCCATGTGATACTTGTCATTTTCATATGGAAGATGTCTGCTGGGTGGCCTACTTTTTCAATTTACTTAAGGACAAAACTTTTTTTGCTGAGACAAAATTCTGACCTCACTCTATCGATAAAAATGTGACCTTAAGGGTCATATTTACCACTGCTTAATGTTGCAAGGGTAGACCATCTTATTAGGCAAAAGTTGTTCCACTTTCCTCTAGTTAAATTGGCAGAAGGTTAAACCTCTGCAAGTTAAAAATGACCTTGAAAAAACATGTCTGTATATCAAGTGCTTGACAATCAATTGGCTACTGCAGTGATTATGTAGGTTACCTTGAATATAGCAGAAAATGCTATCCTGAAATTTTCTACCCTATTCCCTGAAGGAGAAAATAGAAAATAGCTGAAAAGTCTCAAAATACAGAAAAGGGAAGTGGCTTATTTGGAATGTGGAAATGACCAAACCAATTACCACAGCCTGAAAGCCAGATGCAGCAAAGCTCAAAGGTTATTCTAATTGGTTATTAGCCAAACTATATGAACGCCTGCATAGCTCCAGTATCCGGAGCAGTTCGGGCATTTTTGATGTTGAAATATATTTTGATGTCTCAAAATTATGCAGCGTATTAGTACCTCTCCCAGGATATACTTATAGGGAAAATAGAATCCCATTAAAAACAAAAAAAAACAAACCAAAACAAACCAAACCAAACCAAAACAAAACAAAAGCAACTTCCCTTGATATACTTTAGAGTTTAAAAATGTTTGGCTAAATCTATGCACAAATTCACAGTGGCCCTCTATAGAACCTAGTATTTGTCCTTCTCACTAACAACATTGTATGCATTCTAGACACTTATGGGTCTTATTCCTCCCCAAAGTATAAATGTGACAAGTATATGTGTAAAATTCTGAAAAAAAATGCATCTGTACTCCCTGGATATTCAAGGGAGAAAAATTTGAGATGTTTTCAGACTGTAAATGTTATAAAGAACCTGTCTTTCTCCAGGGTAGCCTAGTGTGAGTACTTGATGTGTGGACAACTGCTTTGTAAACACCTAACATTGAATAAGATGAATCCTACCTGAAAAATTTACTTTCAGAGAAGATTCTCTTTTCTTACTCGTGCTTTAAATCTACCATGCACCGTATCTTGACAGTATTTCAGTATCTGCTTTCTTTTGCATCTTTCATGAGCCTTTGTCCTTTTCCACTTGCTCTCTCTTCTTGGATCTCTGGTCATTTGGCTGTTCCCTGGGAGCAGAAGAGACCTCTTCTGGATGTTCTCCTCCCTTAGTTGAAAAATACCCAATGACCTATGTGTTGGGTTTGTGGTCATCTGGCCCACTGTCAGCCATTGGAGAAGACCATCAGGCTAGTTGGTAAAGTCAGATGGCACTGTAGGTCTGTCATAGTAAGTGGAGAAGTAATCTATGAAGCACATGCCTTCGCATGATTTTCTTTTTGAATGCTCTTTACCAACAAAATGCGTGCTGTTTTGAAGTTTACGTATCTTGTATAAAGAAGTATATTTCTAAAACAAAGGCCAAGTCAGACACTCTGGTGGAGTATTTTCAAGGGGTATTACCTCAGAGTAGAGTCTGATGCACAGAACATCTTTCATATGACTGGATGTACATGGATGTTTGGCAATGTGTTATGCCTTGATGAGACATTAATTTGCTTGGGGTAATGTTCTGTCTCAGTTGTGCCAGAGGTTTATCTGGAGCGAATTTTAAACCTTTCGCAGTGTGGTTACGTACCGATCATGACTCTTTGCTGTCATCTGTGATTTACTGCTACTTTGACTGCAAATGTGCACTAAATTGTAATCACAAATGTCTGCCTTCATTGCTGAGAGGTGAAAGGAGGATGTTGGTCAAGGAGCTTTCCAGAGGCCAGTTTATAGCTTATCTGCCACTGGTGAGACATCAAATATACTGTCTCAGCATAAAATTCTTTGCTAAGAAATGTTTCTAGAGTGTCTTTTAAAGTCACTTCTCTCCCTTGGAGGTTTTCAGGTGTACAAGATTTTCCACTCTGAATCTAAATCAGCCAGCTACTTACTTTTGTCAGAGATTGACAAGACCTTCTGAGTTCTGTCTAAAAATACCCCTGCACTGCAAAGGAATTTTAATCAGGGCCTGTCCCATTGTTTGGTTTACCTTTATATCTAACAGTCCTATGGATTATATTTTTTGTCACTGTTACATGGAAACGATGAAATTACTTACTCTTACTCTGTATTACAAGGTCATAAATTATATCTCGCTTTCATAAACAGTTTTAGGAGGGGAGAGGATATTCAGGACATTATTAGTCGTTCTTCTGGAACTGGATGACTGTAGTCTGACATGGGGTTTGGGGTTTTTTTCCCTTC
>VXBW01000376.1:372373-406081 GCA_013400375.1 Thinocorus orbignyianus | reverse complement strand
CCCCCCAAGGATTGTCTACCTGTGGCAGCGTCAGCTATTCAAGATGATTAGTGGACAGGTATGATGACATGGTAGAACTTGACATTCAGCATGTACTAAGTCTTCAATGTGAAACTTCCCTTCCCTTTTCCTAGCAAGTCTTTGGTACTGCAATGACATCAATGTCAGCAAGCACCTGTTTCTTTTATCAAATACCCAGATATGAACTGCCTGTCCTTATGTAGCATTATAATGCCATTAACACAACAGTTCTCACTTTGAATTCATCATGATCCGTGATAGGGCATATTTACCTATGTAAGGCTTTTTTGTAAATTGACAAAATGGGTTGTATCAGCTCATCAGCTTCCTAATATATATGGCTGAATGAAGATGCCAACCATTTCTACAGTGACTTTTAAGCCACAAGCAAATTCTCTTGCTTTAGATATTTTTTTTATTTCTTTTTTTTTTTATTTTTTTCCCCCCTAAGATTCTAAGCGCTGTCATCTGTGGGTCTGCCCTTCAGTTTGCCTTTGTACAGTATCCCCAGTCACATTTGAGATGGTCAAATTGTCATTCACTGTTCAGGTATTGATGCCAATGAAAATATTTGCATATGAAAACCAATGCTTGGATAGAGCAAGACCTTCTGCTTCAGCATCAACTGACACACTACAGGAGGATAACCAGTGTGTATATATTTACGCTTCATTATATAGTCCTCATTTTCCTTTCCAGTTGTAGCAATATGGATTTTTATCTGATTGCATCATGAAGATGTTTGCTTAATTGGTGAACCATTGGTAATTTAGGCTTTGGAAGTACTTGGACACTCAATTGCTATTCAGTGGAGTACACAAGCAAAATGCAGTGGATGCTATGGATAAGTCTAACATGAAGGCAAAATACCTCAGAGTGTTCATAATTTTTTATTTCAAATAGATGTACATGGTTATATATTGCCATAGACGTATGTAATATTATAGCAGATGACCGCATTTCTTAGAATTACTAGGCGCTGTATTAAAATGAGTACTGCAAACTCTTATACTCATTTAGTCTGGCTTGTGATCCTGGCATGCTTGGATGTGAGATTATGTAAGAGCCTGACATCTTGAATTAGGTTCCTTGTGGACATGTGTTTTATCTTCTGTCTTCCTAGAAAAGAGTTAAGAAGACAAACAACTTTACATGTGATTTTTTTTTTTTAAATAAATTTTTCATTGCTTTAATAAATAAAATAAAATCTCAGTGGGAGTTTGAGTTTTCTTAGTGTCTTGAAGTGGGACTAATTTATATTGCCAGGCTTTTCAGCTAATTGTGTTGTGATAAATTACCCCACCTTTAATATAACAGTAGCGATTTAGTTGTACAATAAATGTTAAATGCAAATCACGCACTGCTAATGTTTTGAAACTGTGTTCCATCAGAAGCTTTACTGAATTACAGCTATCAACCAATTCATAATTGCTAATGAAGGTTAAATTAAGGTTTGGGGAAGCATGTTCAAAAATCATTCTGCCCATGCTATCACCTCTGCATTTTGTAGCTACATCATGTAATGGCATAGAGTATATTCTGTGAAGGTAGAAGGAGTTGTTAGGTACTAGTAGGGAACTGGGATATATCTCAAAGCTATCACAGTTTCACACCTGTCCTTCTTTTTTGCATCTCTGAGATACCAGTAAACCACGGCTGCAAGTTCTGTACCTTACAAATTCTGTGTAAATGGCTCAGTAATCAAATGGTGGAAAGGTTCTGTAAATAAGGAAAAGCTTAATGGCAAATATGGGACTTAAATAAGAAAGAATACTTACGAGAGGTTTTATGCTATGCTATTAATCTGTCTTTAGTCTATTTTCACTTTCTTTAACATTTGGAAGCTGCTCTTGGCTCAATGAGCTGCCTTTGTTTTCAGTTTATTACATGGATTTGTTACCTTGGTTGGACACTCTCAATCAAATTGCCATGGTCACATTAATGGATTACAAGGAGAGAAGGACCTTTAGATCATCCAGCTGACCTCAGGTATCACAGTGACTACAGAAGCAATGCTTCTTCCAACACTTAATTTAAGGAATTAATGTAGAACCTACTACTTCCAGCTTACATGATATACTCCCTATTAGGATTCTGCAAACAGGCTTCTTCCCTTCATTGCTAGGTTCTCAAACCAACTCACCTGGAATACTTGTGGTGTATAAAGCCACACTTTAACCCCCAGGAATATGAGATGGACTTGGTTAGCAGAGTAGATGTTCATAAAATTTTAAACATAACATTAAAAAACGCATAAAGTATTAGTGCCTGGGGTACTATAACTCTGCATCATCTTGCTGTACTTCCATCTGTATATACTTATTTTTACAGCAACTAGCTGTAAGGAAGCATTCAGAGACATCTGAAGTGCTAAAAGCGCAGTAATAGCTCAGGAGACTGCTCCCTCAAAATACAAAATATTTTCCTATAAATATTAATCCATTGACAGTAAAAATTGCCCAAATATTTCCAGTCCAACAGCAGCTGTTTGGAGAATTTATTTCGTCTTGTAGCAGGCAAAATGAAAGAAATGCAGAATAATATTGTTTATCTGCATATTTTATATTGATTTTAATTATGCCTTAATACTATGACATTTGGAATAACCTTTACTAAATGTAATTTTTGACTTTTCCGAACAGCGGGTAGTGGCTTTATTGTTACTAATAACAAAACTATAATTTAGTCATTTCCTTTCCTTACTGTATTATTCAAGTATTTTCATTCCCCTCACATTAGAAAAGATGTAGGCAGATACTATTTTACTGGGTGGAGAAGTAGGGATTTAGGATTTATTTTCACTCACTAAGGCAATCAATATTAAGCTTGGTCCTCAAATAGATATTTTTTCTGTTTGGCTTTGCATATTAATGTAGTTGCTTTCCTGTCCTACCCAGGAAGTTTTAAGACCAGAATTACCAAAATTATCTACACATTGCAAACTTGAGAGTTTTATCTTATTTTTTTTCACTTCACTAATAAAGAATACATTAGTACTTGCCTAAATTTATGGCTAGATAGGATAAGTCAGAACAAAAAGTTAGTTATCCTCAAACTTACTAGCACGATTTTAAGTGTCTTTGTCTTTCTCCATTTAGGTCCAACACATGGGACAAGCTGAGATGAACTATATATACATTTAGAGTGCAGACTTCTTAAATATCATTAAAACCACTCTTGATAGTCTTGAATGTAGGTCTAAAAGCAGTAAGCCATTTAAAATGCTGTACTTAGAAAGCCTGTGCTCTTCTTTGAAATATCTTGCTAACTCTTACTCATTTTCATGATTTTTACTGTATCTCTGAAAATTTTAATTGTCACCTGGTTGTATGCATGGCAGAAAGTATAGCTTCCTATAATAATGCAAAATCTCCTCCCCCCCAAACAACAGACTCAATATTTGATCTTTTGAGTAACTAAATTGTATATACTCATGTTTAGCTTTTTGTTTTATATGCCTGTAAATCTACATGTATAAATCATAGAATAATTTAGCTTGGAAGGAAACCCAGAGGTCATCTAGTCCAACATCACATTCAAAGCAGGTCAGTCAGATCAGTTTGCTCAGGATTGTGCCCAGTGAGGTCTTTAACACATTCACAGACAGCGGTTCCACAACCTCTCTGGATCCCTTTCCCAGTATTTGACCAACCTCCGGGTTAAAAAGATCTTCTTTGTATCTAATCATAATTTCCCATGTTCCAGCTTTAGTCCTTTGCCTCTTATCCTATTGATGTGCACCACCAAGGTGAATCTGATTCTATCTTCAGATCAGGTAGTTGTAGACAATGTAGAGGTCTCCCTTTGAGCCTTCTCCTTAAGGGTGAACAGATGCAGCTGTTTCAACCTCTCCCTGTATCTCATGTACTTTGGCTTCTGACCATCTTGGGGTCCTCTGCTGGATTTGTTGCAGTGTGTCAATATATTCCTTGCACTGTGGAGCCCTAAAATGGACACAATTCTCTAGATGTAGCCCCTCAAAAGCTAAATAGAGGAGGAGAACCACAACCCTGCTCCTACTCACTGTAGTCATATTAATACTGTTAAAAAATATTGGCATCTATTTATCTGTCTAAGCAGCTGTATTTATTTCTGTGAAGTGACTACAGTTCAGTGATTGACTAAATTTTTTTATCAGATTTTCCAAAACATACCTATATCCTGTATCATGCTCCTTGTTATCATTGTATGTTTAAATTAATTTAAGAATCGATTTCTTTTGTGCATTGAGCAAGAAGTTTGTTTCAGTGGGTTCTTTCAACTGTACTGATAGATACTGTCTGGAAAAAAAAAAACAACTGTAATCTGTAGATTGTAAATACCAAGGTGTGACTTCTAAAAGTTTTAAGAGCTTTTAAGTTTAAACAAGGGCACAGATGCACTGATCAGGCTACTTGTGTTTGCAGGGAGCATGCTGGAATTCCAGTTGCAGTAGCAGCTGTGGGCACTGTTGCAGTTCTACCTCACACTAGCAGAACAACCAAAAAGCAGCTATTCACAGCAAACACAGTATTGCAGCTATTTTATTTTCTATATGTGAATTGTCTACTGTCAGGCATTGCTTTTTTCATGCAGTTGTTGATTACTTTGATTTTTTTCCAATATAAACTATTGTATGGGCATTTTCATCCTAAGTCTACTCACAAGTTATATTCTGTGACTGTTCTTCATTTGTTATTCATGCTGGTTTTGCTCAGATAAATAAAATAGTTTTAGTTTGTTTTATAAGTGGATGACTCCTAAACCTACCAAGAGCTTCTAATTTAGCAATATGAATAATTTTGAATGCTAATATGAAGTTTTGTATAAGCCTTCACAGCCACTTAATGCTTTGCCTGATCATTCGTGCATATATGAGCAGTCCCAGGAAACTGGGTGGTGGTTGCAAATGCCTAAGAAGCATTTCTACGCTTTCTCAAGGGCTGGATGCAGCCAGAATGTAACTTGAGTGACAACAGAATGGTGGTGCAGTGGTTGGTTTGTCATCTGACCTGGAAGGTCTGGTATACCAGGCAGTGTGGGTAGTGAGGAGTGTCAGGGATTCTTGCTAAATCTGTCCTGGGTTAACCTGCAGAGCACTGAGGTTGATCCTTTTGTTATTACACTGCTGGCTTATTTCTTAGCAAGAGTTCTTTCCAGTGAGCCTTCAGATCTGTAGTTTGGGATACAGTGTACCTAATCAATATATGGTTATCATCACAATTCTGTTAATTTCCCTGTGCGGCTTCAGTGAACTTACACTGTTTAAAATGGAGGATTTTTCCCTCATTCTTTGAAGACTGAAAAATCTAATCTGTGAAGACCATAGTTGATAATTCATAAGCATCGTGTGGGTTTTGTCTCATATATGTGTCTACTTTCAAAGATATCTCTTAAATTATAATACCACGTAAACCAGTATATATCTATTACGATAAGCCCTTAGTTGTCATTTTAGCTTACTTTTAGGCTATGACTGTGGGAAAAAAAGTATGAAAGGCTGCACACAAATGTATCGATTTCAAATATAAATGTATCTACTTTTGAACTACATGGAATCAATTTACAAATTTACATCCTGTAAACTAAAAAAAAAAAAAAGAAAAAAAAAAAGAAAAAATTCCTCACAGCTGTAGGGCATTTTTCCATAGGACGTGAAATCTTTATACTGTTACAGTCTATACCGACTTCAAAAGATGACATGACCAAGTGAACTGGCAAGTCTCTTTCCAGTATGTTTTTCTTAAATATAACTTAATATAACTTAAGTTGAATTCTTAGCATCTTTTGTAACAGGGCTGATTCCAACTGAAAAATTGATATAGTACAATAGCATTAATAGTAGTGTTGGTAAACCCTGCTTACTTAAAATTTAGCACTTTTTTTTTCTTGCTTATTATGCACATGCATGGTGTCTTGATTAACTTAGAATTAGAAGCATCTCCTGATATCTAGCCACGTGGCTTAATAAATTTCATAAACTAATAAAGCTCAATCTTAAAAGTAGTTAAAGGTTTTTTGCTGTCAGTCCTACTGGTACTGTGGTTCAGAACCTTTTCTGGTGGTCAAGCCTGTGGACACAGAAGCATTTTCATGCCAAATGAACAGTAAACAAATGTATTAAACGTGCATTGCAGGCTAATGATTATGGACAGTAGTTAAATCATGTAACTGCCTTGGGCTACAGCTATACAGTGAGTTACCCAAGAAATCTCATAACTGCTGGAAGATCTACAAGAAGGTATCAGTGCTTTTGTATGTATACTGTCCTTCCTGATACGGGAATTATAATACCTCAAGTCATGGGTTCAGCTCTTGTTATTAAACTTAGCTGATACACTCAGAGCTTAATCCATGTGCTTCAAAATTGGACTAGATCTTGTAATTTTTCTGTTTCTCAAAACATGACATTTAAACTTCTATCTGTTACTGTCTGACTCTCTAGATGTATTATTATTTGGCTTTCCATTGCTTACATTTGTTGAAGCTTACCCACTGGATCTGACCACTTCTATGGTACGGTCCCTACCTAAGAAAAGGTGCTGTTTCAATTCTTTTTTGACTGAACATACAGAACACCCAGGTGTCTTTTATTAATGTCAACTTTCCCTTTGCCACAAGGTGAGGCAGGAAAGCTGAAGCCTTCTTTCTCATCTTCAAAGAAGCTGCAACCTAGAATGCCTGGCAAGAGTGGATGAAAACCTGTCTTGCCAGGCTTGCTACAGTAAGAAAAACTGCATTTTGTTAGATCTAAATTTATTCGTACAGGGGCCATCATATTCCTCAAAGAAAATGTTCCAGGTCAATCCTCTCACATACATTTTTGGTCAAAGTTGCTTGATTACTGCCAAACCCTAATCTCAGTCAGGAACCAATAATGAGCTCTTGGGCTTACAGAAATTCAAGGCTGCCTCTGCATCAAAGTCCTTAAGCTGTCCAGTCCAATTAAGTCACCCTTTGATGCTTAGTTATCTCCTTTTGCTAATATTCAATTGAATTGGCTTATATATGTAGATCCACGGCTGCTTAGTATGATGAACTCCAGTGACCACAGAGGTAACTAATACTCTTAGGAGGGCTAACTCTCATTAAATTTGTAAGAGCCTTGTATATGGAAATCAGGTTTGCAAACATGAATGAAGCTAAGGGTATATTAAATGCTGAAATTAGCAGAGGTGATGGATAACTTTTGTAAAAAATTGTAGGTCAAAAGCATGTTATATTACCAAGCTTCCTAGACTAGGGGTTACCCAGTTGCTATTCTGGACTACTTTTCATACATACAGCATAAAATTCCATAGAAGTTCCTTGGATTCATGTTGACTGGATGCCCTCCAGCATACTACTTTAAAGGCTGGTGGACTGGTGTGCTTTAGTCCTTTTCCAGTTCTTGGTTCCTGGAGTTAAAAACATAGTGCTGCAGTTTGCTTTACAGCACTCACAGGTGTGTAGAGTGCCCTGTGCACCCACCTAGGGCTGGGACACTGACTGTTGCTGATGTCTCCCTAAGCTCTGAAACAAAGGGTCAGGAAGCCTTTGAGCATACTCACCACAAGAAGGATGTATTTGAAGTCAGTGCTAAAAAGATGCACTTACAGATGAAGGTCAAGAAATGTATACCAGCTAATAAGAAACTGGAGATGGCAATTTACTTTCTTTTAGTACAGAGAAAGAAGTATGAGTATACTCAGAAGTAACATCAATTTGCACTTTATTGTGCATAATGCCGGATGAATGGAGCCACTAAGGACTTCAGCAGTATCCAGGATGTCAGTGAGAAATAACACTCTTTTCAATAAAAGAAATCCAAGAGCCCTTGAAAGAAAGCAACTACACCTAGTCCAAAATCTTTAGATGTTCTAAATCAAATTTTATCACACAGAATTCATATCAAGTGTTTTCACAAGCATCTACTAAATACCACCACAGTGTCTGGACATTACCCAGTGGCTATTTTGCTGACTGCACCGACGGTCAAATGGCTTGGTAAGAGGAATCTTCCCTCTTTTGTACCTGACAACTACCACAATTTCCTTTCATACTTCACATGCTTCTAGTCATGTTTTGCTGCTGTTCTTGAAATGTTCATGTATTTCTTCCTCCCCTCCTCTTCACTTCCAGATGTTGTTTCTTTCATTTGTCTGATGCAGGAAATGCTCCTTGGGCCTCACATCTGAGGGGCAGCCTTATACTATCTGTCATCAATTATGACATGTCAGATTTAAAAAATAAAACCACATATTAAATCCTGTGATGAGCAAGTAGAGCTTAAAACTAGTTTGTCCAATGCACTGCTAGGAGATAGAGCTTTAACATTATCAGATACAGTTTATAATACAATCTGAAATGTATTTTGAAGCATTTTCATTATTCGTTATGGAAAGAGATTTTACAGTGTTCTACACAGGCATTTCTTCCTGGCATCAAAGATAACATTCAAACAGTAAATAAACTGATTAGGATACACATGAAAATGCACTCAGGTAGTAAGGCAGCAGTAATGTGAACCAGAGGATGCTCTGAACCCCTCAGGCTCCAAGTAATTCTTATAAAACTATTTCTTTCACTGCAGACTTTCTGCAGGAGACACGATACAGATTTTAAGGTACAACGAGTGCTTTCTTTTGGATCAATGAGACCAGACAAAGCTGCTTTGTTATTTTGTTTAAGTTTTTCCTTTAATCTTTCAGCTGCTCATGGGGGTGGACCATTGTGGCGAATAATATTAATTCATCTCTTGTTGAGCTTTCCTTTGGTTTCCTAAGTGGATACTTCCTCTGTTTTTTGGTTGCAGGAATCAGTGACACATCATCCAAAGGAAAAGCAGTTATTAAATGCATGTGTAATTGTCAACATTTTTTCTCTCAACCATCCTGTTTCTAGCCTGTGACTTTGTTCTTTCTAAAAATCACAACATGAGATACAAAGTAAAGCCACATCACTAACACCCTGGACAATTCACTCCCTTTCCTTACTCAGTTCCTCTCTTAGCTTCTTTAAGCACACCATGAGTCTCTGCAGCTGCACTCTGTGGAGAATGAAGCCTGACCTTATAATTCATGCAGATTATCAGTTCTGGGAGAAGACTTACAGTTACGCCAATTCAGAATTCATCTGAAATATTTTTTTCTGCCCTAAAAATAGGAAAAAACCCAGCTATTACTTGTTACTTTTTTTTGTCTTTACCTGAACCTTAAGGACAGACATTTGATCAGCTCCCTGACGCCAGGAAAATATAAGGGGAAATGAAAAGCAAAAGCTTTATATTTGGGAAACATCTCTTCCTATAATCAAATGAGTGAAGACAGGTTGACAACATTGGGATATTTCCCAATTTTGCTAAGGATTAAAGTCTGAGCAGAGACAACTTTAACTTAGCAAACCCCCTTCTCTGAAATGACTTGACACCTGAGATATTCTCATGTTTTACTTCCCAAAAAACCTACAACCAAAGAGCAGTAGCTTATACCAAGAAGTCTTAGCCATGCTTTCTCTCCCCTACTGACAGGAGAATATCATCAGGGGAGATAAAAGGTGATATATCATTAGCTGTGTCATAGCATTCGGAAGACACCTTCTGCCTAAGCCCCAGCAGATAAACGTATGTTGTGGGGGAGGTATACTCTGCACCAGACCCCTTTTCCCATCAAGTCAGGTGGGAGACCTACAGAAGCTTACCATTGCTGTCGTCTTGGCATGTGTATGATTTTTTTTTCTCCAAAAAAACCCCAAAAAAACAGGGAACCAGGCAGGTATGATGTGTAACCAGATCTAATCTTGTTGTGCGATTATAATATGGCCAGCGTGAACTGGCAGAGACCAGAGGATGGAGGGCACCATGGGTTATAATAGCCTTCAGTGCACTCACATTAGATCATGTTTTCTCACCTATTTTGATTTCATGCTGTGTTTAGCACAGCATCTGTCATAACATAAGGCAGAGATTGCTCTGAAGCCTCTAGTTCCAGACATGAATTGAACACTGAATAAATACATGCTCCTGAATACATGCTCTGCCATGATGCTTAGGCAGTTTTTTTCATACAATCCAGTTGGCTAGCAAATAGCCTCATCAGCCAGCACAGAAGAGCTCTGGATGACTGCAGAATGTAAGCTCCATTAGTATTCACCATCATCCTGGAATTAACTCATCCTGCATATTATTTCATCTGGTATATAATAATTCACTCTGAGTTAATTTGTCTGGTCAGCCCAGTCTCAATTAAAAAAAAAATAAAAAATAAAAAAAAATCCCCTTTCCATTTTTGATAGACTGGCACGGGGAATATGGTTCTGTATATGGTCTGAGTCAGATCAGTAACTACTTTCAGCCTACACCAAGTATACCTTTTCATGTCTTCATCAGGAATGTTGCAGTAATCTCTCTGCCAAGAACAAACTTGTTATCTTTTTGCCAGCAGCAAAGGAGGTATGTCCATTGCCAACTAAAACCCATTTTCCCAGATGGTTAGGAAAGCTCTCATACCAAATACTGGTAACACAGCAGATGGGTGATATCCATGGATAACTCCAGACTTAGACCTGCTGTCATGCTGAGATGCAGCTACCTCTCATGGTTAGCCAAGGCTGCATAACTTCCTTCACTTGAATCTTCCTTTATGTACCTTGAAATGATGCTATATCAAGAGCAACTGAAGTTCATCTACAGATAGCTGGTACTTTTCCAAGTCCATTTCATGGTTACCCTCCTTCTGCTGCAATGAATGAATGCTGCGAGTCTGGACCTGATCTGAGGTTGGACTTCCATGCTGAAGATGTGTTACATACTTCGGCCCAAACCACCTCTTACAGTGATCAGGAATACAGTGTATTTCAAACCTCTGCTAATTACCGTGGACTAAAATGATGTTTCAATAGGACTGCATGCAAAGCACTAGCAGTCTGACTGCTGAGCCTACTGTTTTTGTTGGTTGTGAGAGGCTTCTGACATTTTTCTTGCAAAACGCTGTGGTACAAAAACGCATATCTTAGAAAATGCCATTCCTGAGAGAACAGGACTGGGATAGCCATTCACAGTGCTGATGGCTCACCACTACAAAAGCAATGATTTGGACTGAAGTCTGGCCATTTGGGCAAGTTTGTTCTAGATCTTTAGATATTACAGGAGAGATGAGGAGGGACTTTATCAGGAAATGTAGAGATAGGACAAAGGGTGACGCTTTTAAAATGGAAGATGGGAGATTAGGATTAGATACTAGCAAGAAATTCTTTACACGTTGTTGTGGGACCACCTAAGTCTAAGGCTTATAGCTCAGCTGGTTTGGGAATGAGTCCTGTCTTTTTCTACATCGTGTTTCTTCGTCCGCTCAACAGGTGATATGAAGTAAATAGAAGCACCTGCATGCGTGCATACATGCATTTGTCTGTTTGTGCCCAAAAATGTCTTTTGAATTGCTTACCACATAAAGAACAAATAAAAAGAAGCATGAGGGTTTACTTATTAGAATATGAAAAGATTTTTCTCCTGTTAAGCTGACTGATTTAGGAATAATAATGTTTTAGATAATTTTGTTTAAAAAACCCAATTCATTCACTGTTTCAGCACCACATGCAGTGTGCTGCTGTTAATGATTTCCTTTGCCGTAGCATGTTAACCAGTATTCTACAGTAAGCAAAATAGCTTCTTTGCTTTCCAGATTTACTGTGAAATGCAGAAATTCAGCTGCTTAGGAAGCATGTCTTAGAAATATCCACTAATTTCCATACTTCTTGTAGCTTGTGAAACTTTGGCTGTTCCTTTTGATTTGTCTTTGTCATCTTCTCTGTGCTAACAGAAGCACTGCTCTTCATGTTTCATTGCTACTCCTTTTTGTGACTAGACAAAATCACATGATCACACTTAAAAACCCTAAAGAGCACTACAAATATGATCATGTGTACAAGAATAAAACCAAGGAGTCTTTGAGAAATTTAAAACTGCAGCATCTTTAAAGAGAGACAGTATCTCAGGGGAGTATAAAAAGCTGATCTCTGTTCTAGGGATCCTGGACAATCCAGTGGCTCCAGCAAACTGTTTTGAGTCAGTGCAAGGTATGAGCATTGACACTGCTAAAAATAAATGAAAAAACTGAAAAGCATGACTGTGAATCACTGTTTTGAGTGAAGCAATCTAGATTTAGCAAGTCTCGCTAGCATGCCTGTAAACCCAGCTGATTTTGTAATGACTGGGCTAACACTATCTACATTGTGATTTGACAAATTATATTGATAAAATGCATAGCATTTTTTCAAGTCTGTGGATTTTTTTAATCTGTTGGCTTAACACTTATTATTTTGTTTAACCTTCCAAGTAACATGTTCTACCATCCAGATCTAGCATATCATGGAAGTGTTATCTGATCTTTTATGTTTCCCTAGCTGTTGTTTTGTTTCCTAGGACTCACATCTGTTAAAACTAAGCTGTGAGAACAAGGTGTCTGTGGGCTCAATGGAGAGAGCATGCTGAAAGGCTGAATTTCCTTTCCCTATAGGCAGGCTTCACTCAAACTGAAAAACAAAGGGCAGCAAAGATGATTAAGGGAGTGGAGTACCTGCCTTATGTGGAAAGGCTGAGAGAGCTGGGACTCTTTAGCCTGGAGAAGAGAAGACTGAGGGGAGACCTTATTGATGCTTATAAGTAACTGAAAGGTAGATTGAAGCGTTATGGAAATGGACTCTTTTCAGTGGTTCCCAGTGACAGGACGAGGGGCAATGGGCATAAGCTGGAACATAGGAAGTTCCATTTGAATATGAGGAAAAACTTCTTTATGGTGAGGGTGTCAGAGCACTGGAACAGGTTGTCCAGGGAGGTTGTGGAGTTCCCTTCTCTGGAGACCTTCAAGACCCGCCTGGATGGAGTCCTGAGTAATGTGCTATAGGCAATCCTGCTTTAGCAGGGGAGTTCGACTAAATGATCTCTAGAGGTCACTTCCAACTTTGACAGTTCCATGATTCCATGAAAAACAACCCAACTATAAAGCTGCCATTACCAGTTTTAATGATGTAGATAGAAAGATGGCCTATTAAAGACAAGACATTCATTTGTTGAGAGAAACCTTGAGCTCCAAAATGTGAAAAGTCCTGGAAATAAAATTCTAACAAAATAAAGACAAAGAACTGGTCTAACATTGTGGCAGAATAGAAAAGGTCAGGCTTAAATTCAGAGATAAGGAGAAGGACAAGCCTCAGAGGTAAAGGAGAGAGAATAAAAAGACAAGCTTAAAGTCAGGGGAAAAAAACCACAAAGAACAAGCAACTAGAAAGCTCAACAAACTCTAGACAGAATAATCCCCTAGCAGGCTTGTGAGATTTGGATAATTACTCCTTTCATCAAAACGATAGGCTCGTTAGATGGAGTACGCTATGTCAAAAGCCACCAACAACCGGAATAAGAGCATAATTGGGATCTGAAATTCTTCTTGAAGCTCTGATGCTTGCCTGCATTTAAAGTTAGTGAGGAAGATGTGTCTGTGACTCTGAAGGAGTGTCTCTCAACCTGGAAGAGATGAGTTCTTGCTCTTTCAGGGCTAATAATTATTGATAGCTGCTCGACTGAATGCTTCTCAGTCGTGTCAGTTTCTGTGCACCATGTTCCTGCTTGTTCTGCAGTGTGGCTTCCTCTGGTTAAAATGTCTGATATGCCTGTATTAGTGAACAGAGATGTGTGTAAATTGCTCCAATTGCCTTCTGCTGTAACTTCTGCTGCTGTATTTACTACTGTGTCAGCAGTATCATAGTACTGCTGAGTGTAAATTTACAGTAATCCAAATCCCTGAGGATAAATTGGGTACAGAAATTGGGAGAGAAAGAAATAAGGATGTCAAGTCTTTGTAAGCAGCAAATTGATCTCTATTTTTTCCTCAAAAACAGTAATAATCTCAAGTGAGTCCCATATGCTGCGGTGGGATTTGTTTTGCTTATTTGTTTGCATCCTTTTTGGAATACAGAGGCAAAGTTTCTGACAATTCTAATGATAATTGGAAAGGAATGGTTACTGGTGCTGTACTGAAGTAGGATGTGTCTGTTTATCAGGACAAATGGCAAAGGCAATCGACCTCCTGCATGGTGCGCACTGAGGGGATGCCATGACTTCTGCTCTTCAGTTTGTGTCTGAGGAAGTCAAGTGGAGCCAGGCTTTAGAAATGAAACTTGTTGCACAATTATCCATTCACATGCTTAATTATAACACTTGCAGTTGGACTTGTTTTAGACTTAACCTGTATAAGTAACTATCCAAATAATTTGCTGCAGGTTTTCCTCTTCTCTAATAATTTTCTTTTCAATAGCAATAGTTGGTGCAGGACTGAAGCACCTATAAATCAGAGTTGTCTACTGACACAGCAAAGGGAGATGACCTGAGAGATTTTCAAATCTCCTTTAGAAATATATGACCACAGAATAATATTTCAGCCTGTTCCTGTGACATACTATGCACAGCTTAACCTGCTAACAGTAGGGTTTAATTAACTTGCACAAGCTAAAATGTCGTCCCACACGCTACTTCAGGTAATATGCTGTTTAAGTTGGAGAATGTTCGGTAATCTACCTGAACATAAAGCTGGGTATAGGCATGTTTTTGAAACTCTTGTTCAGATAAGAGAGCAGTCTGGAAGCCGGCTAGGCATTCAGCTTATCTTGTTCTTTGGTATATTTAATGAAAATTGCTAAACAAATGGCAAATGTTTGCTTCTCCATTTAATAGGATTTTCTTTTCTTACGGTATCTAATGGGAGGGGCTGCAAAATTGAGGGAGGGTTTTGTGTTTACTTTTGGGGTTTTTGGTTTGTTTGTTTGGGTTATTTTTTTATTATTTTTTATATATATGACTTTTTTCCCTACTAGCAGAAAAACAAAATCATCAAATCCCCATGTATTAAATCACAGCCCTTGACAGCTGCACCCTAAGTGGCAAAGCTCCTGTTCCATATGCCAGTGAGAGCACTCACATCACGCCATCTGCCGAAATCCTAAACTCTGAGCTGTGTGGATGGGCACCTTACACAATGCCTGGGAAGAGGTGGCTCAATCTGAGGGGGAGCTGCCTAAATTGCTCAGGGAAGAAATACAGAAGAAAGGGGTTTAAAGAATCAAGAACTGACCTTTGCACAGAGCTCACCTGGTGTCAGGGTGACAAATACCAAATCTTTCCATTAGGCATTCATGGGTAAATTAGTCAGTTCTCTGCTTCTCCACTTCATGTTGAGAACATAAAGATGTTCAGTGTCAGTGTCAGAATAATCAACAATGTACTCTTTGGTCACTGACCTGAAGCAGAAAGAGATTTGAGCTCTGTTCACATAGTCTTCCTAATCTTTTTAGCTCTCTCAAGTTCTTTGACACGCTGATGCTATTTGCTCATAATAAGTAGCCAGATCTCAAAGCCTAGGTCAGATTGTCTTGTAATTGTGAACGACAGACACATTTGTGCAACTAAACTATTCCAACAAAAATCTTCTCTCGACCTTGCCCATGATCCTCATAAGTGATTAAAATTCTCAGCTTTGTTTCCCAGGATGTTTCTGAACTCTGGTGAAGTTTGCCCTGCTTACCATTACATTTAGATGATAAGGAAATACATTTTCATAAGCTCAGCTACTCAAAGCAGATTTCTAAAAGGCAAAGGTGATCTTTTCCCCTTCTTCATTTCTGTCGATGAACCCATGCAGACTTTGAAAGCTAACAGCAGTTTGTTCTTTGTTAGCATTACCCTCACATACAAGTCCGTGGAGGACAACTTTGAAACTTTGGACCTTGCTGCTCAGAAATCTTCCCATCTTGGATTTTAGAAGCTGACCATGTGCTTTGATATTCACATTCACCACAGAAGGGAGAGTAATAGTGGTGAGAATATTTCCTGGGATCATGATTCGTGGAGACATCAGTGTGCAGCTGAGCTGAGTTTCTATGTGCTCCCAAGGGATGAGAGTATAGCTCACATTAGCAATCAGCTGTCCTGTAAGTGTGCTTCCATGCATGATACAGTTGTACGATTCAGATTGAAACAGAAGGCATTTGAAAATTAAGTTAGAGCTCCCAAAATACATTGTAGGTTCACACATACAAAGTGTTCAGCTCATTCAGAGGAAGAGGTAGGTGTCTTAGGCAAATGTCTGAAGCTCAGGGAATCATGTATTCCGAAGTGCCTCTAAATCTTTCTTTTTAGAGCTGTCTTAGTTTCATTTTGTTTATAGGAAGTTTTCCAGGTGAATTCAAGAGAGGTCTGCATGTACTCTAGATCAGCCAGATGTGAGCTGGTTTTGAGTCAGAAACTCTGGAGCCGTGCAGCTTGTCATGCTGTGTTTTGGTTAGTAATCTTGGCATTGAGTTCAGACAGACTGTGCTATCATTGCCTGCTAAACTCTGTGTAGATGTACTGAAAATATGAGAGAAAGCTATAGTAGGACTGCATATGGGTTTATATCTTTGCAGTGAGGATTTAATTCAATTCTGCTTATATTCAAGGTAGGAATCTTCACAACAGGGTAAGTAAGGGAGAGACACATTAGTATATGAATGTCCTAATGATAAGAGTACTTTTTGAGTTGGGTTTTGAACCTAATTTTCCCATATTCCAGTTTGGTACTTTACCTGGGGCAATATACATGTGTGTTGTGCTTTTCGTTGTCTTTTGTGCTGGACCTTAGGCAAACTCTGAAACAGTTCATGGGTCTGCAAGTTTAGAAATAAGAAAATAAAATTATTCTCTTCTTCGGTTTCTCTTTAAATACATGAAGTTTCTTCCTAACATGGGAGTAACATAAAATCAAGGACTTTATAATCAGAATTCAAAGTCTGGTTTGGATTATTTAAGATTCTTTTTGATATTCTTTGTGTTGGCTTAGAGCTCAGAATGACTCTTGAACCCAAACTCCATATCCTGATCATTTGTCTTGCTTCTATCTTGGCTTTTGTACTTCTGCTCATATCTAAGTCTGTTGGCAGCCCTCTCTTTCACACAGGCAAGGAGACCAGCTGCAATACTAGTGATGCTCAGAAGGCATTTGAGACGCACCTAGTATTTTTGAAGGGAAGGAGGAGGAGGTAGGATAGAATTCACCATAATTAATACAGATCCCCTCTTCTCCTTCCCCACTGTTTATTACTGAGGAGGTTAAACTCTTATCTGTTTAACCTTGCATCTCATAAGTCAATTATACTCTTATTGCATTGTCTGGAGGCCTCCGGAAAGCCCTTTGGTGTTCTGTGATCCATAATAATTATGAAGGCAGTGGTAAAGAAATAGTTCAACAGGCCGAACTACTTTGCAGTGTTCCTTTCACAGGCTATAGCTTTTATTTGTCAAATGTCTGTCTGTCAAATTCCTGTTGGTGTGAAAGATCAGAAGGTGCAGGTCAGAAGTTGCAGAGAACTGATTATTTATTTGCCCAGAGAGTCTTGTAAGAGAGCAACACATTAACAGGGAAAAAAAAAAAAAAAAAAAAAGGAAATCTGCCATCTTGTAGAAAAGAGACAAGCAAAGAAAAGAACTGCTCACCACCAGAAGCAAAGTAGCAGGAGGACACAACAAAGAAAAAATCATATTTGCTATTCTCATTTAAAGGTGAGAGAAACATCAAAAGAGCAGCTGACTGGAAAGATAACCACAATCATCCTCTGCAAGTTTACCAGAGCACTTGAAAAGAGGTATTTTAAAAATCCTCCTTCATCATCTTTTTTTTCCATTTTTTATTAACTAAACAAGTGAACCGGAATTATCTTCAGCCACTTTCATTATTTCGTTATGAGTTCTGTAAGTATTTTAATACAGGGGAGATAAACAAATAATAGATTTTATGTAAATACTGGTTGCTAATGATGCTATCAAGAGAATGGAAAGCAGGAAATGGGAGGAGTTGATAAACAGGAGAGGTTAATTGAAAGTGCTATGGAAAACTGGTTTCAGACATGGCTTCTGGATGAGGCGGCTGTTATGTTCCTGCAGTTCCTCCAGGCAATAAATATAACTAATTATTTGATTAAAGGCTAGTGTACTGCAGTAAGAGATGAAGAATACTGCACTTATAAGATGGTGACGAAATACGCAAAAGTCTTCTACCAACAGGGCTCAATGAAATTCATGGCCAAATAAAATAAACCCACAGACCTAAGCAGCTCTCTTTGTGTCAACCAGAGGATGTCAAGACTTTCTTCACTGTCAGATACAGGAAGCCTGTGATGTACCTTGTCTTGTTCTTCCTCCATAGGAGCTCCTTAGAGCCCTACCTTCCTACTACATTTTATCATTTTAAGCATATCTTTTTTCTTTGCATGAATGTGGCTCATCAACCGAGCTGATATTCTCTGAGGCCCCAAATTAGAATAAGCCTGGAGCAGAACACCATCTGACTTGAGCAGAAGATACTGGGAAATCTTACCAAGGCATGCTTATTTAGATACATGGACTGTGTTCTAAATTGATGTCGTGGTTTAACCCCAGCCAGCCACTAAGTATTGCACGGCTGCCTGCTTATTCCCCTGCAGGATGGGCAAAAGAAGAGAATTGGAAGGTTAAAAGTGACAAAACCCATGGATTGAGGTAAGAACAGTTTAAAAATGAAAATAAAATGTAATAATAACAATAACAACAACAACAAATTGTATTGGAAACAAAAATAACAAAGAAAGATATATAGGTCCTAAGAAAGACAAGTGATGCAGATGGAAACAAGTTGATCACCACCATCTGACTGGTGCTCAGCCAGTCCCTGAGCAGTAGCCCCCCAGATAACCTTGCCCCTAGTTTATTGCTGGTCATGATATCATATGGTAGTGCGTATCCTTTTGCCTATTTTGGGATCAGCTGTCCCCTTTCTGTCTCCTTCCAACATTTTGTACACCCCCAATTTACTTGCTAGTGGAGCAACATGAAGAGCAGAAAAGGCCTTGACTCTGTGCAAGACCTGCTCAGCAACAGCTAAAACATCCCTGTGTTACCAGCGCTGTTGTCAGCATGAAACCAAAACACAGCCCCATACTAGCTACTATGAAAAAAATTAATTCCATCCCAGAGAAAACCAACACAGCAGAGTAATGGGACTACGGAGCTAGAGAATATTTCAGGGGTTAGAGGTGTGCTGGATAAAAGCTGAAGTCATAACTGGGAATTGTTATGTGTTGTACTTCATCAACAATAAATGCACAAAATGACACAGAAATACTTACTTTCGTACTATGAAATGGAAATTTACTATCTACCAAAAATAAGGCTTTCCTAAATATTAATATAGAGGCCAAAATGAGAAATGAGGAAGCTGAAAGACATTGAATGGGTTCCTGTTCCTAGACAGATATTTCGATATTGGTATAGAGACTGGCTGAAACATAGCTTCTGCAGAGGAAATGGATTGTCTGGCGGTTGAAATGGCAAAGTATTTTTTCTGCTTTATTAAATGACTAATGTGTAAAGAAGACAGGGCGTTAAAACAGCTCAAACTGAACCTACTCCAGTGTTATTGTTTACCCTGGAGGGACTGGCTATTTTCATGTGTCAGTTTCAGTATCACATGTTGTCCTGGCTCAAACTGTGAAAGAATGGAAAGAATGGTCAGCTCTGAAGAGTATGGAGTTAAAATAAAAAGCATTAAAAGAGAGAGGAATTTCACTGCAAATCCTAAGTGAATAAGATATATGAGGCAGATTACCTATTTATATATACACCTTAAATAAAGTATTATCTAAATAACTGCCATGACTGAACTAATTAGAAATAACTCAGCTGAGTCTGAGTACATTCATAAAGAAATTAGGTAAGTAAAAAAGCATCAAACCCAGCTCATGGTTGAAAGCTGCAGCTGAATTTCTAGAATAAATTGTGCTGTTATCAGACAGAGAAAGGTGATAAAAACAGTGGCTGTCCCTGGGTGATTTTTTTTTTTCTTTGCACTTGCTCTTAGCTGTCACGTCTTTGCAAGTAGAGTCAGAACTGCTCAGCGGGTTTTGTTAATCCCAGATGTCTTGAAAAATGTTCTAAACAAAGTCTTTGTACCACTGTATATATCAGAGCTAGTATCTTCTCCACCATTATTATTGGCCATATGGACACCCATGCTGTGTTTCTAAGCAAGAAAAGAGGGATATCATGGTTCCGTAGTAGAAAAGTTGGTGGTATCTGGTTTTGGTGCATTGTGAGATTGGTGTTCACACATATACAGGTTCTGAAATTAGATGGTCAAACAGCATTGATGTCATTTTAGATAATTTATATCTGGTTTCCAGGAATTATCTCAACTCCCAGAACAGAATATGCTAATGCACATGAACCTGATTCCCAAGAAAAGCTTAGACTATTTGCCTCAACAAGCTGCTGGGTTTCTTTATCCAAATCAGTGTACAGTGTTCTGAAGATGGCTGGTGTTTTCAGCTAATTAATTTGACTTCCCTCTGAAACAGCTAAAAATGTTCCTGCAGCTGGTTACAACAGAGAGGTTGGTGTGAGGCACTATTCCTTACCGAACTTCAAGTATCTCACCTCAGGTTTCTTGTGTTGCATGTTAGCGTTGTTGATCACCACTAGGTAGCCTGTGGTTGTACTTCCCTGCAGTAACCATGATCCTTTCTTCACTATCGTGTCCCAGCAGCTCCCAGTCTGTGACCTGGGATGAGTAGCAGCCCAAGTTTGGAGCACTGTCAGTAGCTGACTACGGCGAGATGAAACAGTCACCCAAGAGCCTTCTAAACAAAGCCACCCATCCACAGAAGGTCCTACCCAAGCCCAGCTTTTACTTGCATGTTACTATGGCTTTTGAGGCAATGTGAACAGTGACACTTAGTGGCAACTGCTAGAACTCTACCTTTAGGAGTGGAGTCTCTGATACAAGAAGGAAATTGTGAAGTTGTAACGTATCTAATTGGCTGACATATCTAATTAATCAGAAAGTTCAACAATAGCCATTCAGCTTGGCATCCCAGTGGCTTCATTTATGTGCCAGTTAAACTCTGTCACAAATAGGGAAAAAAATTAAGAGAAAGAGAACACTAACTTCAGAGTCTGAGGAACATTAATTAATATGGGCGATGGGGTTTGTATGTGTAAATGTTATTCTGCCTATACTGAGCCTTAAAATTATTTGAAAATATCATAAAGTCTTGGTACAGAGACCAGGTTCAATTACTTCTAAATCCTTTTCAGTTCTGTCTGCCTTTTTCAGTTCACCTGCCCTTTCCCACCCTTTTTAGGTAGTACTTTTTTATACTTTTCTTTTTATAAAGTGATTATTTTATCTCTAAATAGAATAATAGTTGGACAAGCACATTTGACTAATTTGCACTTATGGAAATGGAAGAATGGACTTTCTACACGCCATCTGCCATTATTCCTCAGAAGACTTGTATTTTTGTTTTCCATCTTTCTTTATTTTTTCCAATTGACTTTTGCTTAGTGTTGTTTTTCTGCATGTCATAAAGCAGTGTCACTGCTGAATATTTGCTCTCCTTTTTTAAGAAAACTATGAACATAAATTGATGTCAGTGATATATTGCAAAATGTAGGTGCAGCCACTTACGTGTGGTTGTGATTTCTCCTTGCTTAAGCAGAAATATCCTCATTGTTGAGCGCAGATTAGCTACAGAAAATGGTAAATTAAATTGCACACAAGGCTATGTGATCTGTGCTGTCATGTGCACTATATTGTGCCTCACTGCATTGCTGTGTTAGCTACATAGCCTGAGGGGTATCCTGATGTGAAGAACAAGATGATTGAGGATAAGATAGAGACCTTCCATTTGTCAGGCAGCATTGCTAGCTGCCCATATCAGTTACTGTTTTTGATCTCTGCCATGGATGAGAGGGTGAAAAGCAACCCGTAGAGGATCTAGATACTGGGCATTATTTAAAAAACAGCAAAATTATATTTGTTCGTCTCATGCAATCGCTTGCAGCCTCCTTGGAGCTATATTCGAGAAGTTTCAGCTCCCCACCCCAAGAGGGAGATGGCTGTTGGTCTGGGAAGGTTGGACAGAAAGTTGTGTCAGTTTATGCTCAGGTGTAAGTGGCCAGGTCCCTGGGGATCTCTGGCATTTATTTCCACAAAATTCTCTGATCTCCAGGATCTCCTTCTGGATCCTTTCTCCACTGAGGTCATACACATTTCACTCCTCCTTTTAGCTGCTGGCCCCCTGTTTTCCCAGAACCAAAAGGCATGATCAGCATCTTAATTGGCGATACTGTCTCATGTCTCTTTATTAATTAGAAAATAAAGGATACAGCGCTGCTGTTTAGACCTGGTGTTATCAAAATTTACAATCAGCCTACACATGTTGCACATAGCAAGTTGCACAAATACTTGAAAGTTCAAAAGTTCGATCTTGAACTTTACTTCCCCTCCACACATCCAGATCTTTTCAGCTTCCCAGTTCTGGAGTTTGTTAGCTTCACAAGAACTTTTATTTTGTACTCAAGAATTTTTAATTAGTAACTTTCTGGAGATTTATGGAATTGCTCTGTGAACATTCTGGTTTGGCTGAGGTGAGAACAGTCTGATTCAAAATCATACTAGTTTCCTTCTGGGGCAGGTGAATGTCCCTGTAATATGTAATACAGACACTTCTCTACAGAAGTGACATAAATGTACATTTTGTATAACATCAGTTCTTCTGGGGAAACGACAGAAGAAACCAAGAGGAAATAGATGTCTAACTTTCTGCAAAAGAGACATTTAATTCCTTACAAATGAAACATATATTTTGCTCTTGGGATTTTACTGAAGATGAAAAGAAAAAAGGATCTGAGTCTCAAAATCATGATGACTCGTTCACATTACATTATCCTGAATGTTCAAGACATGCTTGGAGAAAATGCTTGTCTAGGGTCTGAAGAAGGCCAGTCAAATCTTATATTTGCTTCTTGAATGTTATGACTTGCAGTGATCCTAACAAGAAATAGTAAATATATACAATTCATTCATCAGCAGATTAGTTATTTCTCCAACTAGAACTCTAACTAATGCATTTAAAAACAGAGCCAAGGAATACTGCAAAGTAGGAGGAAAGATAATCATGTTGTTTCATAGTCTGTTTGACCACAATTATTAAAAGAAAAGACTTGTGAATCCCAAACAGAAGCAACTGTAAATGGAGTTAATCTTCTAGTGGTGATTTTCTTCATCTTTTTGAAAGTCAAAGCTTCTTAGTGTAACTCTCATCAGAACCACAACATGGAGATTTCACAAGTAATTGGTTACTTTGAAAAAAAATGGAGCTTTTAAATAAAATTATTTATTGTTTTAAAGGAATAGCAATCAAAACAGCAGACCTGGTTAAATGAATTTTGAAGGATCAGTATTCTGTGTAATTACATGTTTTTGTTGTAATCACAAATGGTAAATTTACACAGAATTTGGTATCAAAGGAAACTAGAAAACAAGTTCCAAGCTATGTAGAAATGTAATTTCTTTTCCTGTTGTTTGCTTTAAAGAAAACATTTGTAGTTCCTTTGTTCTGAAGCCAGCTTCAGTTATAGCTGTGTCTTGATTTTACCTGATAATCTCATATTATAGAACTATTACATGGACTGGAAGGGGCTTCTGGAGGTCATCTGGTCAACCCACCATACAAAGCGGGGACAACTTTCATCAGGTTGCTCAAGCTGCTGTCTGCTCAAATTTTTAGTATCTCAAATAGCCTCTCTTTGCAGACTCCAATGCTATTCCAGGGCTTGCTGCAACTTTGACATGTTTCTTCTTGTCCTGCCACTGTACGCCTCTTAAAACAATGTGGCTCCATTTTCTCCAAACTCTGCTGCTGTTGATGATGTTGAAATACTTTACTTTGCCTAAAGAAAAGAAAAAAAGGAAAGATTTCAACTATCTTTCTATGAAACAATTTTCCTTTTTCCTTTTGGCATGACTCTGGATAGAGAGAAGCATTCCTGATGTTTTCTCTGTGTTGTGTAATCCCAGTGACTGAGGAAGGAACAAAATTAACACAAGTCCTGAAACAAAAATAAACTTCTGAACCTGTAGACTTTGTTAAAGTGTAATAAATTGGTAGGGCAGAGCCCAGAGAAGTTGTGGATGCCCCATCGCTGGGAGTGTTCAAGGCCAGGCTGGATGGGGCTTTGAGCAACCTGCTCTAGTGGGAGGTGTCCCTGTCCATGGCAGGGGGGTTGGAACTCAATGATCTTTAAGATCCCTTCCAACTCTAACCATTCTATGATTCTATATTTAAAAGAACAATTTTACGTGTAAACACTTCTATACTGAAAAGACATTTTCTATTTCAGAATATTTCTAAGAATACTCAATCTTGGAAGGGCTAGAAGTGTAATAGCATGAAATTTGATGGTTTGTTGGTTCCCTCTTCCCCCCGCCCCGTGATATTGTATATATTTTAACAGAAGAATGGATGAAGTTAAATGATTCATCATCCCCCATTCTTTTGATGCTGAACAAATTTCACAAATGCAGATTCGTAATAATTTTTACAAAACAAAATCTGAGAGCCAGAGTATGTTTTGAGTTCCTGACCCCAGAAGGATCAGCGTTAGATTCTTGCTGTTCAACAAAATAGCACTACTTTTCAGCTCCAAATGCTGAACAGCACATTGCTTTCACTTCCAGGTATTCCAATAATTGTGCTTTCCAAGATTAGCACCACAGCTTGATGTGATTGCCTGTTATGATCTTTGATTATGATGGAAGTGTGTTTCCAGCTACTTCACTCCATCGCTCCTCAGTCAAATTCAATTTCAACTGGAGGAAGCTGTTTCATCCCCTGCCCGTTGTTTGCTATTGTCCTCTTTCACTGAGTTCAACCTGTTGATGTTCTGATTGCCAAAGGCGTATCATTTGATTTTGGAAAGCCTCCTCCTCAGTAAATGCCTCCAAGTGTTTTCAGCTTTATTTCGATTCATGCCTTACAGTTTTAAATTGCTACTTTGGGGTCTATTAAAACAATTTTCAAAAAGAAAATGTCAGTGTGCATAAACAGGTAAATGAAAATAACACTGCCTAGGAACAAATATGGTTTTCCTGCAGATTTCCTTAGATTTTGTTTAAAAATGCAGCATTAGTATTATGCTAGTGGTATTTTGGTTTGTTTTGGGCTTTTTTTTTTATTTAGTACAAGTGCTAATCATGATAAAATTTCATTGACTTGGGTAGCTGTATAATGCTTGTTAACATATCCACCTGTGCAAGAACAATTGATCTGTAGTTGTGGAGCACACAAATAAGAAATCCCAGGTAGTAGTCCTTAACCTCAGGAGTATAGTTCCCATTAATTTACGAATGTTCATTATAATTTTACAGCATAAAAGACTTCATTCATTCCATACACATTCAGCTTATAACAGTCTGGTGAACTCTGTGAGTGATAAAATATTACATATTCAGGATCCTATAATCATAAAATATTTTTTTCTGAAGTCACAGCAATAAATCTTCCCACTCTGGCAAATAGTATAGACTGCATAGCTAGTATCTCCATGTCTTCTGCCTTCTGAAGTAATTTATACTAGTGTAAATAATTATGCATCACTTTATCAACTTAGCCTCACTTTGCCTTCCTTTTCCACCTGTGTAAATTCTATTCAAAGACCAAAACATTCACTTAACTTCAGTGGGAGCAGTATAGATGAAGGTCATAGAGGGAGCTTGGAGAATTGTCTGTGATATTGTAGATTAAATTTTCTTTAACAAAATTTTTAGTGAAGCATCACTATGTTCAGCTTCAAAGCATTATTAAGAAAATTATTCCAAAACATTGTAAAAAAGAATCCATTAGGACCAAATTGGTGTGTTCCATCACTGATTTGCTCCTGGAACTAAGAAGGCTTTGTCATTCTCAGGCTAGTGTTTTCTTCTTCCACATGAGTTATTGACAGGATATTAGTAATGATTAAAGCATAAATTTCTATTGCATTTTAGTAGGTCATTTAATTCATTTAATGTCTTGTTCAGATTGGTTCAGGTCTACAGTAAACATTGCAGACGCTTAAAGCACTCTTCTATGTATTGATGGGTGCAATGCAGTTCTCTGTATTACATAAAGTGGTATAACTGCATGATTTCACAACCATATCTCCTCTTTTTCTCCTGCTCAAGTCAACTCAGTGAAGATGTACGTGGAGGGAGCAACCTACTTTGGTAGCAAGTGGTGTGCACTATTTCCTTGTGTTGTTTCAGTCCTCTGTGAACATGAAAATTCTGCGTAAAGGGAAGGAAACCTGCAAAATAACAGAAAGAAAAACATAATTAAGTTGCAAATGCTACAGGTGCTCCCAGGAAGACTTAAGGAAGATTGAGGGACTTCTGTTGACTTAAGCATTTTGGAAAGCAAAGCCAAATCGGTTCCATCAGTCTGTGACATTAATAGGGTCAACTCTGTACTATCTTGGTAATATCACCCAGAACTGGCTGTTGGAAAGAGTCAAGCACATTCTCTGCTGCTCTGCAACTGCTTATTGCCTTAGGCATCATTTTATGTTTGTATAGTGCTAGAGTGGCTCTATGCTTGTTGAAATTCTTGGTCTTAAAAGATTTACTGTCAGTATAAAAACTGGGGAGGTTGATCTTTGGAAATCTGCGTTACTGAAATTGTGTTCACTTCCAGTCCATCTTCATTCATTCCCAGACATCTCTTAAGGAAGCTACATATGACTTTTCAGTCTCTCTTTGACAATTGCTTTTGGAATAAAATCCTTGCAGATCAGCACTGCCCACATGTCCATATGGGATCCATGTGCTCTGTTTTGAAGTGGGTTGCGAGGACTTCTGTATATGGAGCAACACCTACCCTTTGGGTGTGTTTGACCCAGGGATTTGCTCCCTGGTTGTTCCTGTGCCCAAGCTAATGCCTAGGGAAGTGCTTTAGTGCTCTCAGCTGGGCTGTGATCATGCAGTTTGTGGCTCTCGGATGCTGTGTGCAGGGTACTGGTGGGTTAAGGTCTATTTGGTTTTGCTGGAGAGCAAGCCAGGTGCACTTGCTTGGTCAGGCAGAGCTTAGAGGCAATTGAAGAAGTGGTGGTATGCTGCCTTTTGGCTGTGACTGTCAGCCTTCCCATGGAGCTGACCACCCGGGCAGCCTACTAGCTATAATGCAGGCTCTCCTTGCATCCCTGCCTGCTCTCACACCTTCTTCATGATTGTCCTCCACTTCAAGTCTGAGAGAGATGCAACATCAGGAGCAGCTAGCGAGGTGCTCAGATCTGTGTGGAAATGGTCAAAGCACCTTCTTCACAAAACAGGCTGGCTTTCCTCACAAGAGAGGCAGGAAGGAGAAACAGCGGCTGTGCTTACATTTAAGGTAGCATGAGGTACCCAGACTGCAGGATTGTTCCAATGTTCTTGTACACCAAAATAAAAAAAATTTTAGAAGTCAAAAATATGTACAATATAGGTATAGACTCTAGCACAATTAGGGGTGCAACACGAGTGGAAAGGGTCTTGAAGCATCTAGGAATTACTATACTATGTGTAGAAATATTGTAATTTAAGATGTGATTTCCTCAGTTTTATTCTGCTGCTAAGCTATTACTCATCTTGACTGTATTGTGTATTATGCATGAAGACAAACTTAAGCTTTGCAGAAAGAACATTATCTTGGGATTTCTCGTGTCCAAAGGAGCATGTTGTTTAACGATGTGTTTAGACAACATCAGCTTCAATCTAAAAAGATTTTGTGTTGGGTTTTGGTTGTGATGTCTGTTACTTGTGATACACACAAGCACAGTCACACACATGCACACAAGCAGAACAACCTGCAGGGGGAAAAGGGAAAACCCCAGTCTTAAATGAAGGCAATGAAAGTCTTTTTCAAAGGTGATATTGTGAAATGCAAGAGTGGTTAAAGAGAAGCAGGAGAAAAATATTTAAATGTAACTATATCCATTCCTACCAGTTAATAAAGAGAGTGTTTTCATTGTTTTCTCTAGAGGGAAAACAGAGCAAAAGAGCTTCCTTTACAACTAGTTTCTATAGTGACAGTATCCTCAAAATTATCTTTATAGAATCGAAAATAACATGATTGTACAGTGTAGAAATGGAGCTTAACCAGAGTTTTCTATCCTGCAGAAGACTGTTAATCATCTTGTTGAGTGAGAATTTAAATTACATGGAACATTAAATTCTTCTAGCTTAGTAACTAACTAAGTGTTTGTTTGCTCCGGCTAATAAGGTGAGAGATGGCAAAGGCCATTCTCCCCAGCCTCACAACCCTAGCCAAGGTCTGTTATGCTTGCTTAGCTTTTGCCTTTGAGTCCACAGGTGTTACATCTTTCCTTAATTCTTCCTTGGTCTAGGTACAGCTGAGCTCTCAGGTTTCCTTGGGGTCTTTTCTTCTCAACACAGACACTAGGGAGCTGAACCTGACTCCAGGGCGGACAAGGCACAGCTGCCTTCTTATCAAATGAACCCACCCTCACAGCTGGAGGTACAAACCCACAGCCTTCTGCCCTCTCCTAGCCTGGCAGTGTCCCCTTCTGCAACTGCCATCTCCTGACAGTCATCACCCCTTTATTCCTCCTTTCTGCAGTTGGTTCCTCTCTCCTCAGCTGCTCCCACAGCCAAATCAGCAACGAAAGCGTGTTTCTTCTCTTACTATTTCACCCCCAAATTCCTTTTGTTTCTGTCAACCCCTGCTCTGTACTCCACACCCTTTTTTTCTCTTTGGGAATTTTTCAAGTCTTTCCTGCCCCCACTCTTGTTTCCATATAAGAACCAAAGTGATCTTTATTTCTTTCTTTTGGTCTGCCTGTAGACTTCATCCAAAGCCTAAATATTTCAAGTAACTTCTGTCTTTCATTATCGATGGGCTCATCTTCCAGACAGAGTGGGCAGTAATTTACAAAGGACTTAGCTAGTTCACGGCTGATTCATTACACGCTGAGGCTTTAAATATTGAGCAATTTTACATAATTAACCAGAATTCCTAAATTGCATGCAAGCAGGTTCCTCAGTCAGTCACAGCTGATTATGCTTCAGTCACTGATGAACAGCAGCACTAAAAAAATGATCACTTTCTTCCCCAGATTGTTTTCACAGGCAAGCCTGTCTGTCATGATACAGCCATTCCTGCAGCGTGCTTATTTAGCTAGTTAACTGATTTTACACTCAGAACTGCAAGATAATGTTAGAGGAATAGTTCATTCATTTTCCACAAAGTGTATTTTAAAAGACTGATACTGTTGTATTATGTATATTTCTCTATTGTGTGCATCTGTTTTAATGTCCTCTTGCATACTAGGTTTTATTATTCTTCAGTTTCTGTTATTTGTTTTGCAAACACACAAGTGTTGTGGTTTCAGCTGGGATAGAGTTAACTTTTTTTACCAGCAGGTGGTACAGTACTATGTTTTGGATTTGGGTTGGGAACAATATCAAGAGCTACCTGGTGGTTTTAGTTGTTGCTAAGCAATCAAGGCCTTTTCTGCTCCTCACAGCGCCCTGCTGGTGAGTAGGCAAGGGATGCACAAGTTGTGAGAAGACGGAACTGGGACAGCTGACCTCAACTGACCGAAGGGATATTCCGTGCCATATGACCTCATGCTCAGTATATAAAACTGGGGGAAGAAGAAGGAAGTGGGGGAGTGATGGTCTCCCTAAGTAACTGTTATGTATGATGGAGCCTTGCTTTGCTGGAGATGGCTGAATATCTGCCTGCCCATGGGAAGCAAGGAATGGATTCCTTGTTTTGCTTTGCTTGCATATGAGGCTTTTCCTTTAGTTCCTAAACTGTCTTTATCTCAACCCACAAGTTTTTTCTCAGTTTTACTCTTCTGATTCTCTCCCCCACCCCAGCTGGGGAATGAGTAGCTGTGTGGTTCTAGTTGCTGGTTGGGGTTAAAATGATGACAGCAAGTCAAGAAATAATTATGAATAATGTAGGTGACCCATGAGAGCTGAGGGGGAAAAAATATCATTGGGATGTTCTGTTCCTGGAAAATCAGAGACAAGTGTTTAAGTGGTGAAATCCTCCAAGGTAAAATATGCCCTCTGTTCAAAATTTTTGACATGTTACCAGCTGTTCAGGACAAAGAGACCTTTGAGGTGTAACTAGTTCTGGGAGGTGTGTCATCCAGGATGTGCTATTGTCCTCTGCGGCTGGAGCCAGCAGGCTCTTGTGCAGCCCTTGTGGGGAGCCAGGAGTGATGCTTCTTCCCTGTGCCCTCCCTGCTGTGATTCCAACCTGCTCCCAGGGCCACCATCTCTCTTGGGGAGCAGCTGCTGGTGGATGTACCTGGGGAAGACCAGAGCCTTACTGAGTCTGTACATACATCCTCCCTGACAGTGATGCAGACCGATTTTCAGGACTGCATTGAGGAATATAATTCCTGACTGAAAGCTTTTTTAAAAAAACAAACCACCAGTCACTCTGAATAAATGTCTTGCTTGCTCAACGCTGTTTTGAAAGCGTTTACTTCCAGTGAAGCTGTTGCAGGAGGCTTCCCTGCAGGATGAGGCTTCCCCACATTTGTTAAAGGTGAGCAGGGTCTCCTACTCTGCCTTTCTTGCTGCTGGCCATGTGCCAGTCCCCTGGGTTGTCCTTCCTGCCTGCTGTCACTCAGCCATGCTGCCTGCTGGCTGTCATCCACAGTAACTGGATAGACTCTGCTGTCATCTGACTCAATATTTGTGAGGGAGCTGCTCGGAGATACAGAAAGTAACTGAAGAAATTTTGATATTGAAGAACATAGCTGCAAAATCCACCCTCTAATCCTGCGAATTTGTATGAAATATAACCACGTTGTAACTACTTCTGCTCAGACCTAAATCTGGGATAAATGTTTATTAATTTAATAGTTAATATTTATTAATCCAAGACTTAATCTGAAGTCAGCTAAAACAATTTGAATTTGCCTACGCAGATTGTTTCTTTCAAGCTTTGCCAGTTTACATACGCTTGTGGTTTTTTCATATGTGCTGAACTTTAAAGCCTACACTGGTGCTTCGCATACCGGTGTGTCTTCAAATCGTAGATAAGTCAGTAGGATAAGAATAAACCAGACTGTTTTCTTGTCTTGAATATTGTAATCCATGGTATAATATTATTCCCTTTTCTCTGTTAGAGATCTGAATTATCAATGACCCAAAGGCTTTTTTATTCATTAAAATAATTGGTTTTACCTTTCTATTCTTCTAAGGCCAGTGAATTTAAAATTCTTATAATTTTGCCTAAATGAAAACATATATTATGCAGTAGGGAAGAAGATGTGTATGAGATTAGTCTATGATTATCTTGCTGTTAAAATAAATCTAAACAAATGGGATTTTTATTGTTCCAGTGCAGACTATCTGGATGGTAAATTATTCTAAATTGGTCATAAGCCACAGCCCATTCAAGTTTGTTCAGAAAGCATAGGCAAATGTGTAGCTTTTATTATTTTTAAATATAGTTTTATTCAATCTTGATGGCTTTTTCTGGTTATAGGTAATAAATGCAGCCATGTATTGCTGCTTTGTGTACCTGGTATGTCAGCATGATATTCTTTAAAGCACCAATGATACGATTTGATTTGAATTTTTAATAACTGAGCACCTTGCAGGAGCCACTATAAGTAAATTATGGTTAAAATTAGATAGACACACACAGTGAACTCAGTGTCAATTTGTCTTGTGGTTCCAGATGCCTGCTGTGAGAGGCAACAGTGTGTGACCATGCAAAGAATAAGCAGTGTGTGTTACTTCAACAATGGAGAAAGAGCAGTGCATTTGAACATACATATACAGGGATACTCACTACTATATTGAGATCTGAGTACAGAGCTTCCTGAGTTGACTTTAGGGCATCTTCTATGGAGAAAGTGAAGATGCAGAGACATCAGCTTCAGCCACCTGAGCTGGATCTGACGCTGTGGCTGTGTCTTCCCACTGGCTGCTGTGCTCAGACCTCACACGACTCACGCATCGCCTCTGAGACTTAGTCAATATGTGGTGGCCTAGAGCGGATGAGATCTGCATTGCTCCTTTTTTGCAGGTGCATTACCTAGCAAAAGTAGCAACTGCCGCTCTCTCAAACAGTCTGAACTAACTAGATCCCCTTCATTCAGTTGCCAGTATAGCAGAAAATAGCATTCTGCCTTGTTAAAAAGTTGGTTTGGTTTGCTCTGCAGTTACACAAATGTCTGAGGTGGCATGAGAAGAACAAGATCTGAGGAAATGAGGTGAGAGAGTTGACTAAATGGGATCAAGCCCAGATCTTTTCAGGAGTTTAATAACAGTATTGGTTAATCTAGTAGAAATAATAAGTAACTACTGGTTGCTAACTGGTTACTAATATTTACATTTTGCAGTATATTGTGATACTTCTAGAGCCTAAAAAATAATGCTACTAGTTTGGTTCTCATTATGTAGATGGGTTTTTTTTCAGGTGCAGATGAAAGAATAGCACGTAGCACTCCTGTAGAGTTCAGCTGAAAAAAACAGTCTTGTGCATGCTTAGAAGCTGGTTTGGTTCCTCAAAATGCCCCTCTGCTGTTAGACGGGTTAGAAGAAAGGGAAGTAAGTTCTCCAGTGCGGACCAGTTAGCAAAATGTAATAACTTATATTTTGCTATAGAAGTACAAAATGGGTTATTCAACCCTAAAATATCAAGCTCTGGAACTACAGCTTTCTCCACCAAGCTGTCACTGGATGGGGTGGAGACGTTGTCTGCTCTCAAGTACTTGTGTCACATCTAAGGTCTGGCATAGTGATTGCAGTAGGCCATGTGAATTACTGGGTGATATTTTGCTCTATTATACGGAAGATGCCAAGCTTATACAGTTCCCAGTTTTGCTGCAAGTGACCTTGTATAATTTTCTTTTTGTTTACTGAAAAAATAAGTTAATGAAGTTGTTTCCTATGATTAAGAGAGAAATTTCTCACAGAAATGGTTTATACTGGAAAACGTTGATACAACTAAATAAAGACCTTATGAGGGAATATAACTTTTATTTAAAAGGTGTTTTGGTGAATTGTTATCAAGGTTTTCAATATTCTTGACAGATTTTTAATGTATCAAAATAAGATGTTAATGGATAAACTATTTCTAGAAGGTTGAAAAGATTACTTTGGAATATTTCACTTTGTGAAAAATTCTGATACTTTAATTTTTCTTCCTGATCCCTGATGAATACAGTATTTAATATATTAGAGCTTTAAAAAACACAGTATAATCTTTGGACAGCCCTGGCTAGTAGTGCAGTGATATTTGATACTGGAGGCACTGACATACGCACGTATTAAATATAATTCTGAATGAAGGAACTGAGGTCACTCCTGATCTAATTCCCTAATTCAATGCATTTCCATCATGGAAATAGTTCCAAGATGGAAGTCTCCATGAAACTGTTGCATGGAGATCAGTTCTATTCCGTCATCAAGCTCCATGAATTGGACTTGAACGTAAACGTGCACTGTTTCCATCGTAACTCAGATAAAGCATTGTCTCTAGCTAATTGGAGTTCAATAGGAGTTGCATATGAAAAATAAAACTTAAAAAATGGCTAGGAAAAATAGATGTAATGAAGGGAGCTTAGGGGGAGTGCTTCTATTGCCAGGATACTGCTCTGAGGAGGTGCTGGCATCTTCAAAGTGTGGCACAAAGCCTGATGAGCTCAGACCTGTATCGCTGCATGTTGCTGCAGCTCTAGCAAGTACAGTGAAACTGTGCATTACACTCTAGGGAAAGACTTAATGTAAGATATTTCCTCCTTTGTCTTGGGAACCACCATGTGCCAGTAAAATTGTTGGATTAGGCACTAGTATACAACCGCTCTCTCTGGCTGAAGCTTTT